>CAUYQG010246403.1:0-21564 GCA_963574415.1 Tarsius wallacei | reverse complement strand
ACTACCACACCTGGCTAATTTTGTATTTATTGTAGAGACAAGGTCTCGCCAAGTTGCCCAGGCTGGTCGCAAACCCGCAGGCTCAGGCAATCCACTCATCTTGGCCTCCCAAAGTGCTGGGTGCTGGGATTACAGGCTGAGGTGGAAGGATCATTGGAGCCCAGCAGGTCGACTCTGGGGTAGAGTGTGCCACTGCATTCTAGCCTGGGCGATGGAGTGAGACTCCAACTCAAAAAAAAAAAAAAAAAAAAAGAATAAAGTAAAAAAAATAAATGACAAAAGTAAGAGTCAACCTAAAACTGTTCTCAATGGCCAAAGCTGAAATAATTTGAGCAACAAAACAAATAATAGTAGTAGCAGATCATAACTCCCCAAATAAAATAAGTTTCCTCTCATCTTTACTGTATAAATAATCAAGTACAGTCATGCACATCATATCTATGTTTAGGTCAATGATGGGTGACATATACAATGAGGGTTTCCTATTTTTAATGACCTTCTAGCCATTTAATGTTGTAGTGTAACATTACTTTTATATAGCAGATCTGTTTAGATACACAGATACTATTGTGTTAAAATTATCTACAGTATTCAGTATAGTAACATGTTGTACAAGTTTGTAGCCTAGGAACAACAGGCTCTATCATCTAGTTTGGGTGGGTAGTAGGCTATAACATCTAAGTTTGTGTAAGCACACTGGTTTGCACAAAGACAAAATCACCTAAAGACACATTTCCCAGAACATATTAAGTGATGCATGACTGTAAATAAATACATAAGATGAAACATATTTCTTTTCCTCACATAATTCCAATTAGTAAAGATAGAAAAAAATAAGATAATTAGAAAATCCCCATTATAACACCATAATAATGATCTTGCAGGTAAAACCCATTTATGGGTGACAAAATCAGTAAGTGAAAATTTATAGAGAAACAGGTTAAATGTATATCCTTAGAGTATCTAACCACAAGTAAATATTTATTAATTATGAAGAAAATCATAATTTCTTCAAAGTGGGAAAATCCAAAAAACACCATCTAAACTAAGTGCACCATTACTAATTATCCCCAGAAATGACATGTCAACATCGTGTACCCTCCGATGTGCATTTGAGAGTGAGACATAACATCAACAAGTGTACCTGATTGCAAACCAGATGAAGTGGGAACAAAAGGGAGGCCCAAGCTTTACATGTATGATGACCACTTGTATACCTAACCCTGAATTGTATCCCACATCTTTAAAAATAATAAAACAAAGAGAGTGGTACATTGTGTCATGTTATTTTCCCCAACAATGTGCACCCTCAACTTAATCCAGAAAAATATCAGAAAACTTCAAAGTGAAGAACATTCTGCAAAATGACTGACCAGTGCTCTTCAAAAATCTCAAGGTCATAAAATTTAGTGAAAGACTGAGGAATTATCACAGATTAAAGGAGATTAAGAGACATGACCACTAAATGCAATGTGGAATCCTAGATTAGTTTCTGGGACAGGGAAAAAATAGCAGAAAAATTAGTAAATTCAAATAATATCTGTGGTTTAGTTGATAGCACTACACTTACGTTAATAACTTCAGTATAGTTATGTAAAATATAAACATTAAGGTATGCTTAAGGAAGGGCAATTAAAATTCTGAGTTACTTTTATAACTTTTTTTGTAAATTTTCTCAAAACAAAGTTTAAAAATAGCAATTTTTAGGTGCAAATCCAGTCTCATAAAACCAATCATGACAAATTTAAATCAGAAATTATTACATTGGTTTGAATTTAGCTTCAAACAGTACATTGTGACAATGAGACTCCACAAAAATCACAGTAGAGAATAGAGATTAAAATATGAGAATAGCAATGGGGTCCAGTAGGAAACAGAAATATGTCAATTCTTTTTAACTCTGCTTTGAAGAGCACCCATAAAAGGGAGAGAAATGGAACATTCAGCTAAAGATAAGAGAACCTGTATGTCACTGAAGTGACAGAAACCCTCACAGGGAGTATAACTTTGTAATGAACCTGTTTTTTATTCCATTCTGAGGCAAGAAGTTTCTTGTAATTCATAAGAAGAAGAAGGAAGAAAGAACTTCATTGCTAGTAAGACTAACTTGTTTGTTTGTTGTTGTTTATCCTGTCTACATATCTGTCAAAACTAAAGAGAAAAAATTTAAATTGAAAAAATGTGAGTAAATTTAGTAAAAGACAACCTGATACCTTAATTAGAATATAGCATTTGTCTCCACTTCCAAGTTTACTACACCTATCATAACAAAAATTTGTTTCTGTATCTAATTTTATAAGACATGAATTATTCTTTGAATACTTTCTCCATATGCAAAGCTAATTAGGAAAGAAAATGAAACGAAATAAGCCTAGATTGTAACACTAAACTCTTGCACCTTTTAAGAGAATAATGAAGACTGATATTTGAGCGGGACTAACCTGTGTCTTTATTATTATTGGCAGACAGGTTATATATAAGCCTGTGACTCTGAGAGGGAATATGATTAGTACTTACTTCCTTCTGCCAAATAACAAAAATGGAATTTTCTGAAAAGCATTTCTATTTCTGAAGCATTCATTACTTCGTATCAGGATCATACATAAGAAAATGACTGTAGGGAAGATGATGGTGAAGTTGGTCTGACTAAGCAAGTACCAGTGTTAATGAGTGAGTGTATGAAAAATTTTGCATATGTGTCAGTGAATAAGCGGGCTTGTGAGTGGTTGACTGAATAGGGACTTGGAAGCAAGTGGCCAGGACTCTCCTGGTGAAGTTGCTCTGCTTGGTTCCTAGTGCTTCCTGGGGCACAGAAGCCAAGCACCATTAAAAAAAAATCAACAGAGTCTTTCTCAAGAAGAAGCTGCTGGGGAGATTGCTGGCTCCAGGCTCTGCCTCACCACTGTGGTGTTTGACCAGACAGTAATTGCAGAGGGAGAATAGTGAGGGAGCCTAGAAGCAGAACCCCACTGGAGAAGACAAAAAAGGCATCCTGCCACCATCTTGAAAACTGGACAGGAAAGTGCTCCGGCTTGCTCACCACAGTGACAGACCTGACCAAAGCTCTGTGACCAGGAGATTAACTACTCAGGGGTTGATTGTGACCCAGAGGGAATATCCTGAAAGCACAAACTTTGACACACAAGATGAGTGTCACATCTCAGGTGCCCCATTCCCTACACTGATTCAGCTGCGGGATAAAGAATGTGGCCAGAAAAAAAACGAGGAAAACCTCCAAAAGTATCAATAGTGAGTCTGGGGCTGACCCAATTCTTTCTTCCCCAACAATCCTCTGAATGTCAAACCCTCACAGCTGGTACATGACTGAGGAGGATGGATCCAGGTGAAGCCTGGACATCAGCCACAATAGGAGGACTCCACTCTAGGATAAGCCTGGCTGGGACACTCAATGCCAGTACCTGGGGAAGAGACAATACCACATCTCCCCACTGGAGGGGATCCCCCCGACCATACTAGAGTGGTAAGGGAAGACCGAAGCTCCACCCACCCCCACTGCCCCCTCCTCCTTCCCTGGGCTGGACACTGGGGAGATTGTGAATAAGGCCAAAGCACTGCAGGAGACAGCTGAGGGGCAGCTGAGAGGAACAACTGCAGAACACTCCACAAGAGGGTAGGGCTTTTTTTGTTTGTTTGCTTGCTTGTTTTTAATGTTTTTATACTTTTTTTGGGTGTATGAATGTGTATGTGAGGGTTTGATCTGCATCCTCCCACCCGCTTTTATTTTTCTTTATTTTTTATTTTCTTTTTTCCTTTGTTTTTCTTTTGTTTTTGGTTTTCTGTTTATGTGTGTACATGAATGACTGAGTGTTCAAGTTTTTTTTTGGTTTGTTTTTGCTCTTCTCTTTTTAAAGTTTAATATGTGTGAATACATGTGTGAGAGTTTAATTTGAATTTTTTTCTTTTCTTATCTTTTTTTCTCTTTTTCTTCTTTCATTTTGGGTTGGTCAAGGGTGAGTGTGATTGGTTTTCTTGTGGTTTTTTTGGTAGTTTTTTGTAGTTTTGCTTTGCTTTCTTGTTATTCCAGTTTGTTTTGGGGTGTGTGTGTGTGTGTGTGTGTGTGTGTGTGTGTGTGAGAGAGAGTTTGTTTGCTTGTTTGTTTTTTTGAGTTGTAGTCTCACTCTTGTCACCTAGACTGGAGTGCAGTGGCACACTCACAGCCACTGCAGCCTCAACCTACTGGTCTTAGGCAACCCTTCTGCCTCAGCCTTCCAAGTAGCTGGAACTACAAATGCATGCCACCAAGTTTGGCTAGTTTTTTTGGTGTGATTTATTATAGACATGAGATCTCACCAAGTTGCCCAGACTGGTCTTGAATCCCCAGACTGAGGTAATCCTCTTGCCTCAGCCTCCCAAAGTGCCAGGGTTATAGGCTGTGCCACCATGCCTGGCCTTAATTGTTTTTTACTTTGGTTTCTGCTTTTGTTATTCTGAGTTTTAAAAAATTATTTTCTTAAATTCTCATCAGTATTACTCTGCTATACTTTTCTCTTTTCTCCTCATTGCTGTTACTGTATCTTGGACTCAGTGGGTACACACATATACCCATTGCATTATCATATAGAATGGTGGTGGGAAGTAGATCTCAGAGAACCCATACCACAAGCAGTGAACTTTGTGATTTGCAAGTAGTTTCTGAATCTTAGTTTCCCATCCTCCACCTTATTCAACTCTCAAAACTACAAGAGACAGGAAAGTTTCCCACCCACAGCTCTGTTTCAAAATAGAAAAAATTCAGAGCCCTGATCAGGGAAGAATAGAGGGCTGAGCAAACATCGGAAGTGAAAGCCTCTCCTACTGCCACTGAATAATGGAACTAAAGAGAAAAGAAAGAGACCTGTCACAAATGAGGAAAAATAAATGGAAGAACACATGTAATTCCCAGTGTTAGAGAAAGTGCCTGAAGAATCAGACTTCGGAGTCCAAAAAATGGAAGTCAGCAATGACAGGCCCAGAATACAACAGAGATTAGGGAATAGATGGAAAGAGTGAATAAAACTCAAAAAGGACAAGATGCAATACAGAAAAAACTTGTAACAGAGATTTTGGCTATAATAAATTTCAACCAGGAAATAAATAACAAGATGGTAAGCATGAAAAACAGAATTAATCAAGCAGAAAAAAAAATCTCAGAACTTGAAGACAAAAACATGGAATTATCCAGATCTTCAAAAAACATAGAAAAAATTTCAGAAAGAAAAAGCCTTCAAGAGATGTGTGATTATATCAAGAGGTTGAACCTATGCCTGACTAATATCATGGAAGAAGAAAGGGAAATGGAGAACACTCTGGAGCAAGTATTCCAGGAGGTTATCCAAGAAAACTTTCCCCATACAATAGAGTTGTGACCGTCCGAACACAAGAGATACAGAAAACCTCCACAAGTCATCAAATGAGAAGACCAAACCCTAGACACATAGTAATTCACCTACACAAAGTAGGTACAAAAAAAAAGAATCCTAAAGGCAGCTGGAGAGAAAGGTCAGACTACCTACCAGGGAAAACTCAGAGTAGCAACAGACCTATTGTCAGAAACACTACAAGATGAAGGGACTGGAGTCCAATATTCAAATTCCACAAAGATAAACAATTTCAGCCAAGAATTTCCTACCCAATAAAATTTAGCTTAATCAGTGATGGAGACTTAAAATCCTTCCCAGACATCCAATTCCTAAGAGGTTATGCAGCTTCCAGACCAGCTCTATAGAAGATGCTTAAAAGGGTATTAAGCACAGAAGAAAGAAAAAAAAAAAAAAAAGAATGATCACATACTTCCCAAGAGAGCAGCAGAATACAGAACCAACAGAGAATATATTGCAACTGCAAACTTGAAAACACAAATGTACATCAACCCCAAAGCTAAATGAAAACAAAGAAAAAAGTTTATAAGATTAATAATCACATTTCAATAATTAGCCTGAACATGAATGGACTAAATGCACCACTGGAAAACAGAATGGAAACTGATAAAAAAAACCATGACCCAATAATCTGCTGCATCCAGGAAACACATCTCACCACAAGGGGCGCACACAGACTTGAAGATGGAGGATGAAAAACGAGTTTCCAGGTAAATGGATCACAAAAGAAGGTAGGAATTGTGATCTTAATATCAGACAAGACAATGTTATAATATCAAAAATTTCAAAAGATATTAGAAGGAAACTACATAATGATAAAAGTTTTGTTCCATAAACAGGAAACATTTACCCTAAACATATGTGTACCCAACACAGGAGCATCAGCATTTATAGAGTAACAACTAAGTAAACCAACGAAAGATATTGACTCAAACACTGTTGTAGCTGGGGACTTAAATACCCCACTAACAACCCTAGATAGATCATTGAGACAAAAAATAACCAAAGAGATCCAGAACCTCACTTGACTCTCAACCAAATTGACTTAATAGACACCTACACAATACTCCATCCAACAATTGCAAAATACATTCTACTCATACTACATGAAGGTACTCAATGATTGACCAGATCATTGGCCATTAATCAAGCTTAAACAAATTTCATAGAGATCAAAATACTGCCATTCACCTTCTCAGACTACAGTGGAATAAAAATAAATATCAACACCAACAAAATTCCCCCCAAACCCACAAAGACATGAACTCTAAAGAGTATGATGCTGAATAACTACTGCGTCAACACAGAAATCAAAACCAGAAATTAAAAGATTCCTGGAAACAAATGAAAATGAAGAAATCCTACCAAAAACTCTGGGATGCCTTGAAAACAATTTTAAAAGGGGAATTTATATCTCCATAAACATGCATCAGCAAAATGGAAAGATCATAATTTAATAGCCTAACACATCACCTAAGGGAGCTGGAAAGACAAGACCACTAAAACCCTACTTTAGCAGAAAAATTCAGATCACCAAAGTAAAAGCCCAAATATGGGACATAGAAGACAAAAATACCATAGAAAAAAAAATCAACAAAACAAAAATCTGTTTCTTTCAAAAATAAACAAGATTGATGAACCCCTAGTCAAAATGACCAAGAAAAAGACAGAAAAAGTCCAAATAAACACAATCAGCGATGCAAAAGATCAAATCACAACTGACCCTGAAGAAATACAATAGATTGTCACAGATTACTATGTACACCTGTATAGAAACAGACTTCATAACCTAAATAAAAAGGAGAACATTCGGACATCACACAACCCCTGAAGGTTGAAACAAGAAGATGTTGAGACACTAGATAGATCAATAACAACCCAGGAAATTGACTCCATCATAAGAAAACTACCGACAAAAAGAAGCCTTGGCTTTCCAGTGGAAGTATAAAAAATGTACAAAGAAGAGCTGACACCAATCCTATTGAAAGTATTCCAGGCAATGAGAAAGGCAGAATTCTCCACAAATCATTTTATGAAGCTAACATCACACAGATACCCAAACTGGGTAAATTAATAAAAAAAAAAAAAAAAAAGAGACCTCCAGGTCAATACAATATCCCTAATGAACATAGACGCAAAAATTCTCAACAAGATTCTAGTAAATCGGATCCAACAACACATCTTAAAAATCATCTACCACGACCAGGTAGGTTTCATCCCCAGGATGCAGGGATGGCTCAACATCTGCAAGACCATAAATGTAATTAAATACAACAACAGATAAAAATAATGAGAACCATTTGATTATATCATTAGATGCAGAAAAAGCTTTTGATAAAATCTAGCATCCCTTCTTGATAAAAACCCTCAAACACCCAGGTATAGAAGGAACATACCTCAAAATAGTAAGTGCCATCTACAATAAACCCACAGCCAGCATATTGCTAAAAGGACAGAAACTAGAAACATTACCCCTGAAAACTGTTACAAGACAAGGCTGCCCACTCTCACACCTCTTGTTCAATATTGTGTTGGAAGTCCTATCAAGAGCAATTAGACAAGAGAAAGAAATCAGAGGTATCCAAATAGGAAAAAAGGAAGTTAGGTTATCCCTCTTTGCTGACAATATGATCTTATACCTTGAAAACCCAAGAGAATCTGTCAAAAGTCTCCTTGCACTGATAAAGGACTTTGGCAAAGTCTCAGGGTACAAAATAAATGCACAAAGACAGTTGCATTCTTATATACAAACAACAAACAGGAAGATAATCAAATAAAAAGTGCAATCCCATTCACAGTAGTCAAAAAAAAAAAAAAAAAAAAAGAAAAAAGAAAAAAAGAAATACCTTGACATCTTCCTAACCAGAAAAATGAAAGACCTTTATAATGAAAACTACAAAACACTGCTCAAAGAAATCCAAGAAGACACAAACAAATGAAAAAATATTCCATGCTCATGGATAGGAAGAATCAGCATTGTTAAGATGTCCATCCTACCAACGGCAATCTACAGATTCAATGCAATACCCATTAAATTACCAACATCATATTTCTCAGACCTGGAAATGAGAATACAGAAACTCACATGGAAACATAAACAACCACGAATAGCCAAAACAATCCCCAGCAAAAGAAACAAAGTGGGAGGTATCACACTTCCAGACTTTAAATTTTATCATAAGGCTACCACAATCAAAACAGACTGATATTGGTAAAAGAATAAGCTTATAGACCAATGGAACAGGATAGAGATTCTGGAAGCAAAACCTCAGATTCTAAACCGATTCACCTTCGACAAACACTCACTAGTGGAGAGAGGAGAACCTATTCAGTAATGATACTGAGAAAACTGGCTGGTCACATACAGAAGATTGAAACAGGACCCTTACCTATCACCATACACAAAAATCAACTCTAAATAGATCAAAGATGTAATCATAAAATCTCAAACTATGGGAACCTTAGAAAATGCAGGAGACACTGATGGAAATTGAAACTAACAACCAATTCCTAATCAAAATCCCATGTGCCCATGCCATAAGAGATAAGACAGACAAGTGAGACATCATCAAACTTAAAAAGCTTCTGCAAAGCAAAAGAAACTATCAGGAGAGAGGAGAGAGAGCCCACAGAATGGGAACATTTATTCCCAACTGTATATCTGACAAAGGCCTAAACCCAGGATCTACGAGGAACTCAAATATGCCAAAAGGAAAAGACCAAAGAGTCTCATTAAAAAGTAGGCAAAAGACATGGAGAGACACTCTCAAAATATATATGGGCAGCCAACAGACACATGGAAAAATGCTCAGCCTCACTAATCATTGGAGAAATGCAAATGAAAGTCACATTGAGATACCACCTAGCCCCAGTAAATATTTTCATCATTAATAAAACAACATGGAACCAACTGTGCTGCCCATCGAAAGAACACTGGATAAAAAAAGTGCTACATATGCAAGATGAAATATTATGCAGCCATAAAGAAGGACAAAATTGTGAACTTCACAGCAACTTGGATGGACTTTGAGTCTATAGTACTGAGTGATCTATTACAGAATCAAAGAACTGAATACCACCCATTCTCATTTATATGTGGACCTTGGACAATTATTATAATACTATAAGAAAGTGATTGGCAGTAGTGGGAAACTGCCTGGCATGGGAGGGCTGGATTGGCAGTAGTGGGAAATTGCCAGTGTTTGGGGGGCACACTCATTAACACTGTATAATGAACATTTGTATACCTAACCCTGAATCGTACCCCACATCTTTAAAATAAAAAATTAAAAAAAACCAAAAAACAAGCAAGCAAATCAAAAAACCAAACAACAACAGATGCTGGAAAGGATGGTGAGAAAAAGGAACACTTCTACACTGATGATGAGAATGCAAACTAGTGCAACCTTTTTGAAAACAGTGCAACAATTTCTAAAAGAACTAGACATTGACCTTCCATATGACCCGGCAATTCCCCTACTGGGAATCTACCCAGAGGAACTTAAATCATTCTACAAAAAAGATACCCCCACACACACATGTTTATCGCAGCTCTATTCACAATAGTAAAAACATGGAACAAACCATGCTGCCCATCGAAAGTCGACTGGATATAAAAAAAAGTTGTACATATACACAATGGAATATCATGCAGCCATCAGGAAGGACAAACATATGGACTTTGCAGCAATTTTGATAGATTTAGAATCTATCTTAGTGATCTATCACAGAAACAAAGAATAGAGTTCTATAAATTCTTACTCATAAGTAGATCCTGAACATTTACTGTAATACAATAAGAAATGGATTGACAGTAGTGGGATACTGCTGGAGTTGTGAGGAGGGGAGGCAAACAACTTCAATAAGTGTACCTGATCTCAAACCAGGCAAAGTGGGGACCAAAGAGAGGCCCAAACTTTACCTGTATGATGACCACTTGCATACCTAATCCTGAGTTGTACCCCACATTTTTAAAATTAAAAAGATAAAATAAAAAAGAAAATGACCAACGCTACCAAGTTATGAAATTAAAAGATGAGTATTTTAAAGGAAAACTAGGCTTATCCACACACAGTCATCACAGTATTCAAAACATATGTGATGAAGCATAATGAGAATTGTAGAAGAGTCAAATCCCAAAAAGTTTCTTCTGGCCATTAAATAGTGTTAGCTTCAGTTGTAACCTTGGCAACACAAAAAAATTCCATTTTAAAGACCTATCACAATGCAAAAGGTACCCTTTTCTTTTTAACCCTTTTCTGCTGTGAAGGGACTACTCTATTCACTGTGTATATATATATGTATATATATATATGTATGTGTATTTTTTTACTTATATATATGTATGTATTTTTTTCACTTAACTGAACATACAGGAATCAGCACAACAGGTGATGAAAGGTACACAGAAGGTGTGTGTGCCCCCATATTCTAGCACTTCTATGTTTCAGCTCCTTTGTCTGTTTTCTTACTTATCTTTTATTTTTTATAGGTGGATTTTTTTAAGTTTTAGAATTGTAAGGTACATGTGAAGATTTGTTATATAAGGATATTGTGTGAAAGTGAGGTTTGGACTTCTGACAAGCCTGCCCCCACAATAGTGAGCATAATACTCAATGGGTGTTTTTGTATCTTGTATTTCCCCTCCCTTCCTCCCTGTCTCCCACCCTTCCTGGTTCCCTCCCCTTTTCCCTCCTTTCCTCCTTCTTTAACGGTGCCCAGTGTCTGTTCTTGTCCTTGTGCCTGTATGTGCTCAATGTTTAGTGTTCCTTTTAAGTAGACACATGTGGTATTCAGTTTTTCCTTCTGTGATAATTCACTTAAAATGATATTCTCCAGTTGCTGCAAAGAACATAATTTTCTTTATTTAATCCACTTTCAACGGGCATGTGGGTTGATTCTATACTTTTGCTATGTGAATAGTGCTGCAATAAACAAATACATACAGGTGTCTTTTTGGTAGAGTGATTTATGTTCCTTTGGGTATATTCCCAGGAGTGAGATTGCTGTGTTGAATGATAGCTCTAATTTTAGTTCTTTGAGAAATCTCCAAACTGCTTTTCAAAGAAATTGAAGTCACATTACCAACAACAGTGTACAAGTGTTCCCTTTTCTTCACAGCTTTGTCAACACCTTTTTTTTTTTTTAACTTTTTAATAATAGGTATCCTGACTGGTGTGATGGTATCTCAATCTAGTTTTGATTTGCAGTGCTCTGAAGATTAGTGATAATGAGTATTTTTTTTTACGTGTTTGTTGACTGCGTTTATGTCTTCCTTTGAGAAGATCTGTTTATACCTTTTGCCCACTTTTTAATGGGGCTATTTGTTTTTTTCTCATGTATTCACTTGAGTGGATACATAGCTTGTAAATATTTTTTTCCATTTCATGGGTTGTCTCTTCACTCTATTGATGGTTTCTTTTGCCTTGCAAAACCTTTTTAGTTTGATAAGTTTCCACCTGTCAATCTTAGCTTTTGCTGTATTTACTTTTGAGGAGTTGGCCATGAATTTATTGCCTATAAAATTGTCCAGGAGGGTGTTTTCTAAGTTTTCTTCTAAGATTCTTATGTTTGAGGTTTCACGTTTAATTCCCTGATCCATTTTGTGTTAATTTTTATATATGGTGATAAGTAGGGGGGTCCAGTTTCATCTCTCTATATGTGATTAGCTAAGTTTTCCAGCATCATTTGCTAAATATAGTATTGTTTCCTCAGTTTTAGTTTTTATTTTGTTGTTGAAGATGAATTGGTTGAAGGTCTGTGGTTTTATTTCCAGATTATCTGTCCCATTCCATTGGCCTATATATCTATTTTTGTAAAAGTACTATGCTGTCTTGGTTACTATAGCCTTGTAGTAAAGTTACAAGTCTGTGAGTGTGATACCTTCAGGCTTGTTCTTTTTGCTGAAAGTGCTTTAGCTATTCAGACTCTTTTTGCTTCCATTTGGATTTCTATATTGTCTTTTCTAGGTCTATAAAAATATTACTGGTAGTTTGATAAGGATTGTGTTGACTCTGTAGATTACCTTGTAATGGATGGACATCTTGATGATACTATGTCTTCTAATCTATGAGCATGGGATGTTTTTCCATTTGTTTGTGCTGTCCTTGATTTCATGGAGCACTGTTTTGTAGTATTTGTAAAGGTCTTTCAACTCTTTAGTTAGATGGATGATGAGGTATCTGTGGGGGTGTGTGTATGTCTATTGTGAATGGGATTGTGATTTTTATTTGGTTGTAAACCTGGTTATTACTGGTGTATAAAAATGCAACTGCTTTTCTGTGTATTGCTTTTGTATCTCAAGACTTTACCAAAGTCATTTATCATTGGAAGGAGGTTCTTGACAGACTCTGTAAGGTTTTCTTGGTATAGAATCATATCATCTACAAAGAGGGATAACAACTTTTTCTTTTCCTATTTGGATACCCCTAATTTCTTATACTATTTCAATACTCCTGTCTGATTGCTCTGGATGGCGCTTCCAGTACTATGCTAAATACAAAGGGTAAAAGTGAGCATCCTTGTCTTGTCCCACTTCTTTTTCAGCTTCTGTCTTTTAAGCATGTTGGTGACTGCAGGCTTGTCACATATTCTGTGGTTGTTGTGTGAAGTGTTTTGTAGATGTCCATTAGGTCCAATTGGTCAAATGTTGAGTTAAATTTCCTAATTTATTTGTTAGTCTTTTGCTTTGATTATCTGTCCAAGGCTATTAGCAGGGTATTAAATCTCCAACTATAATTGTATGGAGTCCTTTCTTAGTTTTATTGGCAATTGTTTTTATAAATCTGAGTGTTCTTATCTTGCGTGTTCAAGGTGGATATTTCTTACTTACAGATTGAGCCCTTTATCATTTTGTAATGTCCTTTTTAGCTTTTATTGGTTTCAAGTTTGTCTTGTTTAATATAAGAATGGCAACTCTTGCTCTTTTTTTGTTTCTGATTTTCCTGGAATATCTTTTTCCAGCCCTTTACTTTGAGCCTGCAAGTGTCAAAGTGAGATGGGGTTCCTGAAGGCAGCAGAAGAATGGATCACGTTTCTTTAATTAATTTGCCACACTATGCCTTTTGAGTGGTGCGTTCAGTCCATTCACATTTAAGTTAATTATTGATATGTGGCTGCTACTAAGAGGCTGCTCTACTTTTTAGGTTTTGTTAGTGATTTGTATAGTCTGTAAATTATATGCTTGCCTGTGCTTTTGCTATGGGAGGAATCATTTTTTCAATTCTGTTTCTCAGCATCTTCTGGAGGGCTGGTCTGGAAACAGCATATTCTCTTAGAAATTGGATGTCTGAAAGGATCTTAATTTTCCTTCATTAATGAAGCTTAACTTGTCAGGGTAGGACATTCTCTGCTGGAATTTAATAATGTTACAGATGAGGCCCCAGTGTCTTTTTGTTTTTAGGGCTTCTACTGAGAATTCTGTTGTGATTCTGATGGTTCTTCCTTGGTAGGTGGTCTGTCCCTTCTCTCTAGCTGCCTTCATAGATATTTCATGATCACTTTTTGAAGATGGATTATTGTGTCTTGGAGATGGTCTTCTCCCGTAATATTCACAGGATTTATCTGGATCTCTTGCATCTGCATGGTCATCTCTCTGGTGACACAGGGGATTTTTTTTGGATGAATTCTTGGAAGGTTTGCTTCAGGTTGGTCTCGGTTTCCCATTTTATCTCAGGGATGCCAATCAACTGTAGATTTGGTCTTTTTACATAATCTCAAATCTATCGTAGGCTTTGCTCACTCTTCCTAAACCTTTTCTTCTTTTTTTTGTCAGACTGAGTTAGTTCAATAGTCTGATCTTTGAGCTTTGAGATTCTTTCCTTTGCATGGTTGATTATGCTGCTCGGGCTTGTCATTGTGCTTTGAAATTCCAGGAAATGATTTTTCATCTCCAGGAGTACAGATTGAAACTGCCTACACTGTTTTTCTTGTCTGAATGATCTGTGTGTCCATCTACTCAGGCTCTCTTAGTGTCTTTGCCATCCATAGTGTGAATTTCATGTTTGTCATCAGGTCCAAGGCATTCTGAATAAGTTTCCTTGCTTGAAATTTGGGAAGCTCTTTTCTGGGTGTCAGCTTGTCAAAGCTCTGGGGATTGCTGGTTTTTTCTTTTTTTTTCTTTTTTTTTTGGTGGTTCTTGCTATCTGCAAGGGCAGACACTTCTCTTTTTATTTTGTTGATTTTTTAAAAAATAGATAAGGTTGCTACTATTTCCTTTACTCCCTCTTCTGGCCTGTGAGTGGGGCGGCAGTGGCAGAAAGGTTGATGTTCTTGGAGGAAGACCACGTGAAGCTGCTTCACTGGTGCAGTTTGACAGAAATGGGATAGGACCTGTCCTCTATTCAAGTTGCTTTCATTTCCTCTAGGATAGGCTCTAGGAGGATCTCCTCCACAAACTGATTGTCAGCAAAATTGGCAGGTAGGCACGGTGGCTCTACTCTTGCTCAGGTACTCTTCCGGGTGTGAATATTCCTCCTCTCTTCTGGGTAAACCACCCCTTTCATTCAGGGGTATAAGGGAAAAAGTGGGGGTTGTATTTCTCCCTCTGTTTGCAAGTGGGCAGGGCTGTTGCCACTGCAGTGCTGTGCAGAGGTGCCCCATATTTTGCATCTGCCCAGCTCCATGGAAGGAGCTGTAAATCCAATAGTGGCTCCCTGAGAGCAAGATGTGTCTGCAGCTCTTGCTAGGATCACAAGGTCTGTCCAGGCACTGGTGAAACTTACCTGAATTTGTTGTATCACCTTGCTGGGTACTGGCGAGAGAGAGAAGGGTGCACATCTGCATGGGTTAGACCACTTCCACAGGAGGTTTCCTACTGTGGCTTTCCATTGGAGGGAATTAGTGGCTGTCACACAGGAGTCCTGGGAACTAGGGTTCTCTGGGTTCCATGTGTGACCTGCTGATGCCTCTATCTTTCCCCAGGGCAGCCCTCTGCATTCAACTGGTACTGGAGGGATGCAGGGGAGTGGAGAGTTCCCAGGCTGTCTCTCAGTTGTTTGAGATCACAGGCCTATTTGAGGTATTCAGAGAAGAAAAGTTGTTATTACTCACCTTTTGTGTCTCCTGTTCTTGCCTCAGGGCTGACAACAGGGGTGTCTGGGGCTTGAAACTGTCCATCTTCTGTGTTTCCAGATGACCATCCATCTGACCTCAGCTTGGGTTTTCAGGTAGACCACAAAGCCCCTGGTCTGCTTCTCTGTATAGGCACCTTTGCAGAGAGCAGCAATAATGCTATGTTGTCAGTTGGCCATCTTGGCCCTCCATTACTTATCTTTTAAAACAATGACATTTTGAAAATGGTAGCCAAATGAATACCTAGAACATCTACATATGTTCAATATCTTCAAAGAGTTGAACAATAATTCAAGAAGGTCCCTATTGTAGTGATGACAGCAACAAAAGGATAATCCAGCTATAAAGTACAATATACTGTTTGTGTTTTTAAAACCATTACTAATATACAATACTTAGAATGGTGTTTCTTATGGAGTTAAAGTAAATTTTTTTATAACTTAGTAAGTATTACTATAATGTTTTCAATTCTGGCTTATTTAAAAATAAGGTAGTACAAATGTTTCAATTAAGAGAAAGGGTGATATAACACTTTAAGCTGTCCTGTTACAAATTGCCACAAAATAAAGATAAAAAGCCAATCCAAAGTAGTTGTGAGTAAGATTAATTCCTGCCTTATCTATATTAGAAGTACATAAAACTCATGGTCTTTTGTACAAATTACTCTTATGTTTTGTACTTGACACTTGTCACAGTGTTTTAATTTTTTCTAATATTACCAGAATGTCTACAGAACCTAAATAAAAATATGACTGAGAAAAATGTATTCATAGCTATGTGTTGTAATATTTGTGATGTTGGTAAAGAAAATGGGCTCTAGGAAGAAAATTTACACCTCTTTGGATGATAAATGTATGTATACAAGCTATAAGCAAAGTTTTATGAATTGTTAAATACAATTCAGAAAAATTTGAGCCTAAGAGATTGAAAGCCTGAACTCTGAATTCCTCTTTCTATTTCTTTTACATTCTTTACCATTTGTATACCACAAAGGGTACCTGGTCCACTACCAGGGAGAATGAGGGCCAGTTAGAAACCCAAAATTCACTTGTATTCAGCCTACTTATGTAGTTAATCCTCACTTATACCCTAAAACGCTATAGTAAATAAATAAAATAAAAATAAAAATAAATGAGGTCCCACTTGTCAGTGTTATCTCTTATGGCATGGGCTTTTGGAATCTCATTTTAACTTCTTGCAATACTTTTCTTTTTAGTGAATTGGGTTACTCTTGATTATCAATAATTTATGCTGATAGAAAAATTCTGAGGTAGAGAGTTTGCTTTTGGTCCATAAGTTATCTGACAAAGGCCTAAAATTCAGAAACTACAAGGAACTCAAAGTGAAAGGAAAAATAAAAAATAAAAAAATGGGAAAAGGATATGAACACACACTTCTCAAAAGATGACATACAGACAACCAACAGACACAAAAAATGCTCAGCCTCACTAATCATCAGATAAATGCAAATCAAAACTATAATGAGATACCACCTAACTCAAGTATGGATGGCTGTCATTAATGTCAAAAAACAGCAGGTGCTGATGTGGGTGAAGAGAAAAGGGAACACTTCTACATTGTTGGTGAGAATGCAAGCTAGTTCATCCTCTATGGAAAACCGTACAGTGAATCCTAAAAGAACCAAAAATTGGTCTTCTATACAATCCAGCAATACCTCTCCTGGGAATATATACAGAGGAACATAAATGACTCTACCAAAAAGACACCTTCACACACATGTTTATTTTCATAGTATTCACAATAGTAAAAACATAGAACCACCCCTGCTGCTCACTGAAAATGAATTGGATAACGAAAATGTGGTACCTATAAATGATGGAGTGTTATGAAGCCATAAAAAAGAACAAAATTATGAACTTCACAGAAACTTGGACAAAGTTGGTGACCATCATACTAAGTGAACTATCACAGAAACAAAGAACTAAATACTGCATGTTCTCATTCATAAGTGGGCCTTGAACACTAGTCACATTAGTACAAGTGTGGGATGGGCAGTTGCTGCGTACTGCTAGGGGAGGGAGGGAAGGGGGGAGGGAAGAGAGTTGCATACCACAAAGGGTACCTAGCCTACTACCAGGGGGATTGAGGGCCAGTTAGAAGCCCAAAATTCACTTGCATTCAGCCTACTTATGTAGTTAATCTTCACTTGCACCCTGTAACTCTATAATAAATAAATAAAATAAAAATAAAAATAAATGGGGTCCCACTTGTCAATCTTATCTCTTATGGCATGGGCTTTTGGAAACTCATTAAACCGAAAACCTTCTGCAAAGCAAAAGAAATCATCAAGAGAGCAGGGAGACAGCCTGACCCTTACATTAAAAGCAGTCTATGGTTGTTATAGTGGTATTAAACATATATATATAAATATTTATGTATATGTATAAAGAATATTTAACTATGTATATAATTTCAAGATAAAACTTACTATATTTATTTTATCCAGTCCAATATTTATTAGTTCTATAGAAGCTTCACCAAAAGTTGAAACTATAACTGGCATGATTTATAATTTGTGTTGAATCAAAGTGTGTAAAGTTCTGACAATGTAGTCTTATGATAGTAAAAAGTGATATAAAGTCTGAATAACCTTTTAATAATATTTGTTCAGTAAGTCATATTGCACATAAACAAAGTCAGATTTATTGGATGAAAGTTTTTTTTCCAGAAATTTCTTTCTATAGAAAAAGTTTGTTTAGAAAAGAATCTTGACTTATCAGTAGACTCCACTTTCATGGAATGCCCTCTCAATCTGTCATCACTATTAGATAATATATTCCAAACTTGTTTCTAATTTACAGAGTGCTTTTCCTTTGCTACATGTAATACATTGCTAAAAAGCAATACATTTATTTCATTTCAGTTAGGCTAAAATACTGAGTGTCTTTGTTGCCTAGACATTGCCTAACTTGCTGTTGCTATACTTTAGTACTCTTGAGCTATTCTGTGGCAAACTCATGAGCAAAAGCATCTTTGTAAAGATACTAATGCTAATTTTCTATTTTTTAATTGGGTTCACAAGGAATTTACTCTTTGCTTCATAACAAAGTTAGGAATTATATAGAATAGTCATATTTAGGCATTCTCTCTCTCTCTCTCTCTCTCTCTCTCTCTCTTTCTCTGGCTCTCTCTCTCTCTCTCTCTTTCTGTCTCTGTCTCTTTCTCTTTCTCTCTCTTTTCCCCTCCCCACTATTTTGTGGTAGAAATGGTTTTGGAGTTAGACAGGGTCCCATATCTGCCACTTTCTGACTTTTTACCCCATATAAAGTATTTAACATCTATGAATCTCAATGTTTTCATCTGGAAAATGAGGATGATAATACTGTCCTTGAAGTTTGTATAGACTAAACATAATATATGTAAAATTACCAGGTGGAAAATCTGTACCTTTAAGAAGAAATTCAAAATCTTTGCATGTTAAATTCTTAAAGAACATTTTGCTATAAGGGTTTAGTTAGACAAAATACACACAACTCCTGATGTATAGGGACAGAAAATAATACACTCTACACTTTATATGAAATATATAATTCTACTTAAAATGTAAAATATGACATCAATAGACTATGTTGCCTTCAATACTACTATGATTAATATTTTTCTGTCAGCAAATATTATGCAATAGAAAGTGTCAAAAGGATAGAAAAGAAAATAGATTTAAAGTTGATACAGACGCCAAAAGGAAGGATATCATCAAAGAAAAGAGCCTATAGTAAATAAAATGCTACTATAGAAAAAAGAGAATATCAATTGATAACAAAACAGGACAAAATCAGCCAAAAATTTTACAAGAAAAATCTAAGTGATGTATTCTGAGGAGGCAGTGTATATATATATAATATATATTTTTAAAAAATATGTTTTTGAGGCAGTATGTTTTAGCAGAAAAGAATTTGTGATCTAGGGACCTAGGGATACCTGGGTTTGCATCCTGACTTGGCAACGTTTTTTTTAAAAACTATATAATACAAGTTTTGAAATCTTAAGAGAAATATTATAATAATATTTGCCTTAAATGTGATTTATATTTGCCTAATTAATACATTAAAATGCTTTTACACTTGCAGTAATCAATTAATTAAATTGTGCTTTCAATTGAGGGTCTTACAGGCAAACGCATAAATAAAATACACCTATTGCATCAAAAGTAAATTTAAATTGCCTTCTTTTTTTCCTTTTAAATGTGGGGTATAATTCAGGGTTAGGTATACAAATGGTCATTGTACAGGTAAAGTTTGAGCCTCACTTTGGTCTCCACTTCACCTGGTTAGAGATCAGATATGCTTATTGATATAGTATGCCCCCCCCCCCTCCCCTGGCAGTTTCCCACTACTGCCAACCCCCTTTTTATAGTATTATGATAATTGGTCAGGGTCTGCTTCTGAGTGAGAACATGTGGTTCTCAGTTCTTTGCTTCTGTGATAGATCAATGAGTATTACAGACTCTAAATCCATCCAAGTCGCTCTAAAGTTTATAATTTTGTTGATGATAAGATTCTATACCTTGAAAATCCAATCTGTCAAAAACCTTCTTGCACTGATAAAAGACTGTGTAATATTACATTGTGTACATGTACCACATAAAAAAAAATCCAGTCTACTTTCAACAGGCAACATGGCTGGTCTGTGTTTTTGCTATTGTAAATAGTGTTGCATTGAACATGCATGTGCAGGAGTCTTTTTTTGTAGAATGATTTGAGCTCCTCTGGGCATAATCCAAGAAGGGGGATTGCTGAGTCATATGGAAGGTCAATTTTTAGATCTTTTAGGAATCACCACACTGTTTTCTACAGTGGTTATATTAGTGTAAACTCCCCAAAACAGTGTAGAAGTGTTCCCTTTCCCCTGCATCCTCTCCAGCATCTGTTGTTTTTTGAGTTATTGATGATGGTCTTCCTGACTGGAGTTAGGTAGTATCCAAGTGTGGTTCTAATTTACATTTGCTTGATGATTAGTAAGGCTGAACGTTTTTTCATGTATCTGTTGCCTGCTTGTATCTCTTCTTCTGAGAAATGTCTATGCATGTTTTTTGCACACTTTTTAGTAAGGGTGTTTGTTTTTTCTAATTTTTGGCATGTTAGGTCTTTGTCAGATATACAGTTGGCAAATATTTTTTTTCCCCAGTCTGTGGGCTGTCTCCCTGTTCTCTTGATGGTTTCTTTTGCTTTGCAGAAGCTTTTCATTTTGACAAGGTCCCATTTGTCAATCTTATCTCTTATAGTATGGGTTTTTGGGGTTTTGATCAGGAATTGGTTGCCAGTGCCAATTTCCATAAGGGTGTCTTCTGCATTTTCTAAGGTTCTTATGGTTTGAGGTTTTACATTTAGGTCTTTGATCAATTTCGAGTTGAATTTTTGTGTATGGTGATAGGTAAGGGATCTTGTTTTAATCTTCTGCATATGGTCAGCCAGTTTTCCTGCACCATTTACTGAATAATTTCTTCTCTTCCCAGTGGTTGTTAGTTGAGGCTTTGTTGAAGATGTGTTGGTTAAGAAATTGAGGTTTTTGCTTCCATAATATCTATCCTGTTCCATTGGTCTGTACGCCTGTTCTTGTACCAATAACAGGCTGTTTTGATTATTGTAACTTTATAATAGAGTTTAAACTCTGGAAGTGTGATACCTCCCACTTTATTTCCTTTGCTGATTATCGTTTTGTCTATTCATTATTGTTTGTTTCCATATGAGTTTCTGTACTGTTATTTCCAGGTCTGAGAAGAATGATGCTGGTAATTTAATGGGTATTGCATTAAATCTGTAGATTGCCTTGGGTAGGATGGACATCTTAACAATGTTGATTCTTCCAATCCATGAGCATGGAATACTTTTCCATTTGTTTTGTGTCATCTGTGATTTCTTTGAGCAATGCTTTGTAATTTTTGTTGTAAAGGACTTTCACGTCTCTGGTTAAAAAGATGCCAAGGTATTTCATTTTTTTGTGGCTATTGTGAATGGGATTGTGCTTTTTATTTGGTTCTCTGCCTATTTGTTGTTTGTATATAAGAATGTGACTGTCTTTTGAATGTTGATTTTGTACTCTGAGACTCTGTTAAAGTCTTTTATCAGTGCAAGAAGATTTTTGAGATTGGATTTTC
>CAUYQG010246402.1:0-10056 GCA_963574415.1 Tarsius wallacei | reverse complement strand
CCCAGCCACTGCAGCCTCAACCTGCTGGGCTCCGGCGATCCTTCCGCCTCAGCCTTCCAAGTAGCTGGAACTACAGGCACGCGCTACCATGCCCGGCTAATTTTTTGATTTATTGTAGAGACGAGGTCTCACCAAGTTGCCCATGCGGGTCTCGAACCTGTGGGCGCAGGCCATCCACTCGCCTCAGCCTCCCAAAGTGCTGGGATGACAGGCTGAGCCTCCGAGCCCGGCCAAGAGTGCCTGTCTTTCATAGCAAGCTCAGAATAGTACCAGACACCCCGCATCCTCTCAAAAGGCACTAGATGCTTGTGTTGGGGGTGAGGAGCAAGCCTCTTCCTCTTCTGGGGCTCCTTCGAGGAGGGATACGCATCTGTGTGCTCTCACCCCATCCGAGGTGGTGTGCGCGATCTGGGGCTGGAGAAGGAAGGACACAGGCCTGCTGATGCTTGCCCTCCCCCCGCCCCCACCGGAGTCTGCCGGTCTTCTGGGAGCAAGCCTCACTTTTCCTCCTCTTGTCAGAAGATCTTCGGGATCAACTTCTGCATGAACAGCTGTCTGGTCCCGGTTTGTCTTTGGCCAGGTAGGTGAGTCTAGCCATCCCTGGGCCTCAGCTCGGGGAGCCCATGGTTGCTGCCCTCGTCCTGAGCCATTCCCTGACCCCCGAGAGGTAAGACTTGGTTTTCTTTTTTTTTTTTTTTGAGTTGGAGTCTCACTCTGTCGCCCAGACGACTGGAGTGCAGTGGCCGCTCCCGGCCACCGCAGCCTCGACCTGCTGGACTCCGGTGATCCTTCCCCCTCAGCCTTCCAAGTAGCCGGAATTACAGGCACGCACTACCACGCCCGGCTGATTTTTTTTGATTTACTGTAGAGATGAGGTCTCGCCAAGTTGCCCAGGCGGTCTCGGATCCACGGGCTCGGGCAATCCACTCACCTCAACCTCCCAAGGTGCGGGATTACAGGCTGAGCCACTGAGCCCGGCTAAGACTTGGTTTTCCACTGACCTCCTCTGTGTTGTCTCCCAACTGGAAGGGGCGTGTTAATTACTGAGCAAAGTGTCAAATGCCAGAAGCCGTTATTATTTTAGGAACGTGTTGCAGTGTCGTAAATATTCCCACTCATCCATAGCATCCACATTTTCTACAAAAATGCAGGTTCCTCGGAGAGACTAACATAATGTCTGGGACACAAAGGTCCTTAAGGAATGCACATCAGCTTATTGGACTCAATTGGATTTAAATGACTTTGAGCATGTGGCCTGTGTTTCCTGTCTATCTGGCATCTCCCTGGGATGTGGTATGTGATGCTTTCATGACAGTACCTGAAACCAGACATTTTGGATAGGTGAAAGGTTAACACTTGGTTGACAACAGATTGAAATGGCTTCAGTCAACGAGAAGGCCAAGCCAAAGATGGGTCTTAGAATCACATCGTTGTATGGCGTTGTTGACCCAGAAAGGGAAGAGTTGGATTAGGGGAGAGGGTGGGAGAGTCAAAGAGGGGTTTTTCAGGGTGATCATCTTGTCCGGGTTTGCGTGGGTCCTTAGAAAATCCCTGTGTCCCTGAAAACCACCTAGTCTGGGAAAACCAGAACAGTCTGTCCCCCTTGATTTCTAGAACATGAGTTTGTTCCGCCTGAAGGAGCCACAGCCACTGCCAGGGCTGGTGGGCAGTTAAGGCACATCCTTGAGACATGGCATCTACCAGACACTGGCAGAGAGTCGCAAAGGGTGGCACCGCTAGAAGTTCTCTGCTCAAGGAGAAAAGGGCAGGCAATACGTCACTGGCCGAAGACAAGGCTGAGGAGTGCCAGTGGCCTCCCCCAAAACACAAGAACAGTGACACCTGCCTTGAGAGCCGTCATGAGGACAGCAAAAGGACACACTGGGGCTACGGTCCGCTCGCCAAGTCACTGGGTTATTTGCTCAGCCAGGCTCAACTCTCCCCTTGCTTGATCACAAAACCCCAGCTGCACGCAGGGACCAGCGTGGTCGGCCCAGGCAATGGGTTCCATTCGTCCATTCCGAGTAAAGAGTCATAATTGATCCATCCAGCGGTGCTCCTTAGAATCACCGGAGCCTTGTTAAGACAGCTGGGTGGACCCCGCCTCCTGAGTGCCTGAGGAGGGGGCAGAGGATCTGCATGTGGAGCAAGTTCCCAGGTGTTGCTGACGGTTCAGGGACTACGCTTTGAGAACCGCCGGTCTAACGTATCTGGATAATTGTGTGCCCATTTTCCCAGCCACTTGTGCAGCCGTCAGTGACTAGGTGACCCAGGTCTAGTCAATGAGCTCCAAGTGGATGACTGGTGGGGAGATTTCTGGGAAAGCGTTTTTTCCCGAGGAGAAGGAAGGCCGAGCCGAGAGGCCCTTCAACCCTCTACTTCTTCCTGCTTTGAGTGGGAAGTGATGCCTGGAGATGCAGCAACCATTTTGTGACTGTGAAGCAAGAAATCCACCCCAAAGGCCAAGGCAGAGGCAGAGAGAGGACACTCCCCGTGGGAGCCTTTGAAATGGTGCCAGCAACCACTTGTATTTTCAGCGGGTCGGGTTTGCTACTACTGGAATCCAGAAACATCCTCTTCTGACACACAAAACCAGGCGCATAGAAGGGGCTTTGTACATGACAACTATTTTATTTTTGGATGTCCAGCCCCGCCATATTTTACTGACTGCTACAAAAGAACAAGAGTTGTCTGGGACAACAGCACAGAAGCCAGGCTGCCTGGATTTGAATTCTGGCTCCATCACTCAGAAGCTAGGTGGCACTGGGGAAATCACTTGAATTCTCTGTGATTCCACCGCCTCACATACATGATGAGTATAATAAAACACCTCTACCTCATAGGGTTGCTGTCAATAGTTTATGAATTACTATGGGTAAAGTATCTAGAACAGTGCCAGGCATGAATTAATGACTACGAGTATTAGGTACAACTATCAATTCTGGAGGAATGTCCTTTCCTCGTTTTTTACCCTTGTGATCGGATACCGGTCTGATTAAAACGTGAAAAACCATCCCATGGGTGATAAAGCTGGAAGTGCATTAGTGGCAATCAGTTATCGACGGCGATTGATTACACTGGGCAGACCTGGTGGCTCTACACCTTGCGTGCCAGTGGGCTCTTTTCTCATTTCCACGAGACCAGTTATTCCTGATGAATTCCATAGCACTCTTCCAACACTGCAATACTTATGAAGCAGTTTAAGAGAGGCAAGTGTGAATTTCCAAGATGGTTGGTGACTCAAACACTCTCTAATGGAAAGCACCCCGCATCCTGCACAAACACATGCATCCAAGCCTCGTGTGCATCAAGCAAGGGAAGGAAGCAGGTATCCCCTTCCAGCCCCTCTAAAAAACTGAAACCTGGAGCTCACTCGTCATGACGCTGGTACTGGGCAAAAGACTGCACACGGGTGGGCCGTGCCTATGTTTGGTCTGGCTGGCCTAGTTATTAAAAGTTTTCCACATAAGTTACAGTATTAAAACTCATAAAATTTCGCCCTGAAATTCTGGTTTCTGATACATATTTGTCTATTTTGTGTTGCTAAAACAGAATACCACAACTGGGCGATTTATTTTAAAAAAGGAAAGGAATTTTTTTTTGCAGTTCTGGAGCCTGGGAAGTCTAAAATCAAGGTGCAAAGGACCTTCTTGCTGCATCATCCCACTGCAGAAAGGCAAGAGAGCAAACACCAGAACGAGAACAAGAGGCTGCTGAACTTGCTTTTAGAACAAACTCACTTTTGTGACAATTTATCCACTCACAGGATATTGGCAGGAACCCATTCATGACGCCAATGCCTCATGGTCAAATCACCTCTTCCTAAGTCCCTCCTCCCAACACTGTTGTATCAGAGATGAAATTCCCAACACATAAACTCTGGAGACAGATTCAAACCAGAAAATTATGTCACTGAAGAGATAAGAAGATCTGCCAACACTGGGCCTGTAACGCCCCTCCACAATAGTTTTCTCTCGATTCACCACTGTCACTCCTGGCCCCTGTCATGCATTCCTGTTTCCTGCTTAATTCTACACACAGCTGAGGTCTTGGTGGTTGGGTTGTAGCAGAGAGAAGCCCCATTTGTTTATGGGGAGGGAGTAAGCAGCAGGAGCGGAAAGGACGGTGTGGCATCCCACAAAGCTAGGTTTAAATTAACCCAGCCTCACCATTTGAAGTAGTGTGAACCTGAGGAAACAAGTTAGCTTTCGAGCCTCAATCTTCCCATTAACAACATGGGAGTATTGATGTCCATCCCCTCAATTCAGGTAAAGGCCACAGACAATGACACAGCAAAAAGCTGACTAGACACACTGTCTAGTATTGATACAAATCCCTGGCCCAGCCGTGGACTGTCAACCTGGTCACTTATCTCAGAATCTCAGTTTCATCTGTATAATGGGGGAATGCTCATCTTGTGGGATTTTTCTCTGCATAAGACTACTGTGTAATCAGCATACGATGGTGATGATCAGTTATTTTGGAATTTGTCTCTCCTTAGCACAGAGATAATGCAGGTATATCTAGGTGATTCCTTAAGAACAAAGCTATGTTTCTGTCCACTTTTGAATCCCAGGGGCCTGATAATAGCACAGAGTAAGTATTCTGCGAAGATAATGGAATATATGCATGAATGAGTGTCCTATGTTTAAAGGAAGGGACTCTCCCAGGAACTGGAAAGCGAGATCTTTCTCTACAGGAAATGTTGATACTCATACAGAAAGGGGGATGACCAAGTTGTAGTAGGCATGCACCATGAAGGCTTCCATCAGTCGCTCATTCCACAAATATTTATTGAGTGAATAGATAAGTCTCTATTGAGTGGGTAGACACTGGTTGAAATGATGACTGAGAGTGTGTTGTGTGCCAAGCCCTGTCCTAAGTACTGAGAGCCAGCAGTGAACAAAACACACAATAACCCTGTATCCAGGGAGCTAACCTTCTGGTGCAAGGAGATAAGTCTATAATTCACGGATAAGAAGTAGTCATCTCTACGAAGAAAAGCAAATCCAAGTGTATGAGTTTCCTAGAGCTGCCATGACAAAAGACCACAAACTTAGTGGCTTAAATAATGTAAATATGTTATCTTACAGTCCTAGAAGTCAGAAGTGTATCACAGTTCCCATCGGGCTAAGATCCAGCAGTCAGCAGGGCTTTATTTATTCTGGAGTCTCTAGGGAAGAACGTTTCTTTGTCTTTTCCAGCTTCTAGAGGCTGTCCACATTTCTTAGCTTGTGACCCACATCACTCTGACCTCTGTTTCTGTTGTCATGTCTTCTTCTCTGGCCCTCCTGCCTCCCTCTTATAAGAATCCTATGATTACATTTAGGGCCCACCTGGATAATACAGGATAATCTCCCTATCTTAAGACCCTTAACTGAATCCCATTTTCAAAGTTCCTTTTGCCATGTGATGTAATGTATACACAGATTCCAAACACAGTTATCTTTATTTTTATTTGTTTATTCATTCATTTGCTTATTTATTATAAAGATGTGGGGTACAATTCAGGGTTCGGTATACAAATGTTGATTATGCAGGTACCCTTGTTGATGAGGTATGCCCCTCCCTCCCCTAGCAGTTTCCCTCAACTGCCAATCCCACCCCACATGGTTATCTTTAGAGAGCAGTTATTCTGCCTGCTACATCAGGTAGAGTAATAAGACAGTGAATGTCTTGGGGGGCAAGAGCTGCTATTTTAGACAGGTGGTCATGATAGGCCTTTTTAAGTAATAGATCCATGAATAAAGGGAGAAAATATGCTAGGTGAATATGGGGCGGTGGTTAGTGCAGACAGGGACAACAGAAAATGCAAACATCTTTAGAAGGAACATGCATAATGGTCCCCAGAACAGCAGGCAAGCAAGGATGGCTGGAGCACCATGTGGGAGGGAGAGAAAGTGGAAGAGCTGGGGACAGGGCTGCACTGGCTAGGATAAAGGCTCTGGGAGGTTTTCTGAACATGATGAGAAGGTACTCAAAGGTTCCGAAGAGGAAGGAAAAAACAATGTTTTCTTTTTATGCTTGTTTAAGCCGTTTGTAAATATCCAAACTTCAGTCAAAACTGGCTAGATGTAATATGGAGAAGACCAAACTGCAACATGATAGTAACCAAGGGTGTGGAATCTCAGTGATGGTTTTACAGTCAGTCTGAAGAAGGTTGATCACCAAAGATGCAGCGGGTGGTCATACGTCCGCCCATAAGAGAGAGAGGCAGAGCAAGTACCTAGTGGTGTTGGTCTCGCCTATCCACATGTGCAAAGCAGGGACAGGGACATTCTTGCTACGAGATTCAGGTCTGTTCTCCTCACATTTTCTGAGTGTCCTGGTGGAGCGGAAAATCTCCGGTGGGACAGGGCTCTGCTTCCAAGGGTCCACAGCCAAGCAG
This sequence comes from Tarsius wallacei, assembly GCA_963574415.1. Taxonomy (NCBI): domain Eukaryota; kingdom Metazoa; phylum Chordata; class Mammalia; order Primates; family Tarsiidae; genus Tarsius; species Tarsius wallacei. The sequence goes on along the minus strand of CAUYQG010246402.1, from coordinate 3,668 downwards.
GGGAACACACAGGTCTTGGCAGATACCAAAACAAGGTGGTGGATGCGATAGCAGAATCAGGAACAAGGTCGGGGAGAGAAATCCACTCCATCCTGTTGAGAAAAGGTTTTGAAAAGAATAGGACCCTGAGTATAAATCTGAAGAACAGCAAGAGTTCTCCAAGGGATGAGAAGAAGTAAGGACTCCGAGAAACGCATCAGCAAACACAAGAACCCAATGGCATGAAACAGCAGGATAAATTCCAGGAACAGCAAGATGGGGGGATGAGTGGAAAAAGAGAGTGGGGTGGGGTAAGGGAGGCTTAACTCACTGCATTGCTAGGCATTTCCTTGGGGGCAAGGGTGGGTCAGCAGAAGCTGGGAAAACATTGGTTAAGGGGATCCATCTCCCCTTGTCTACCAAGCTGCTCTCTGATGACTGATTCAGGCTCCCAGGGACTTCGGATTTTGGAAAGTGGTTATTTGAGGCAGGAGAATAGACCACTGCAGTTCTCGGAAAGGTACACCCTTGCTGTAAACCTACTGGCTCCAGAGTGCTGAGTTTGATCACAGGTTCAGGAGCAACAGAATCTTTTCATCGCTGCTTGGCCTGCAAGGGCCTATGGCCGAAACACTGTTTAGATTCTTCAGCGACATCGCAGAGTATGTGAAATAAAATCCACGCTCCTCCCCATGGCCTGGAAGAACTTGGAACCTGGTTGCCCCTCGCTTCCCTCATCCCCTGCCACAGAGTCTTTGCCCGGCTGTCCCTCTGCCTGAGATGTTTGGCCCGGGGGCCTCAACACTGACTCCTTTCCATCCTGCTTTCCATCCCTCATGTCTCTCCTCCCTGGAGAAAGCAAGAAGCCTTCCCTGACCACCCTACTTGGGTCACCTTCCCTTGGTACACTCTACCTCATCACCATTTTTGTTTCTGTTGTAGGAAGCATCAGAATCTGAAGTTTTTGTGGTTCTTTTGTTGACCTTTTATTGTCTGCACCACTGCACTGGGATGTCAACGCCTTGAAGACTGGGATTTCCGTCTGTTTCATGAACTGTGGTGTCCCCCAACATCTAGAGCAGTGCCTGGTATACAGTAGGGGCTCAATAAATATTAAAGGGAAGGAGGAAGGAGGGAGGAAGGCAGGGATGGAAGAAGAAGGAAGGAAGGACTGAGAGTCCAAGGGACGGCTGACTACACACGTTAGCAATGAGAGGGTCACTTCTATCTGGAGATTAAGGATAGTGTCAAGGAGAATCTCACCACAGTCTTGGGTAAAATGGGCACAATGACACCCACCTCATAGGGTGATTAAGGTGATTAATGGAGTGAGGTAGTAAACTGACCCCAAACAAGGTCAGTTCCTCTCAAATTCACGTCCACACTTAGCATAATTATAATCAAGGTTGCTCTCCCAAATTTACAAATTGTTTCTTAGGAGAATAAGTAGGTGAGTATAGGTAAAATATTCCACCAAATAAGTTTTGAAGCTAAAAGTATCATCCTACCATATCTAAGAATGCATCGTTCATTCACTCAACAAACAGTCATTGCACATGACACGATGCCACAGTAGACAAAAAAGACAGAACCCCTAGTGAAGTGTACCCTACTGGGAAACCAAGTCACAAAACTGTCCAAGAGATTCGGGAAGGTGTGAAGGAAAGAACATAGCTTTGGAGGCTGACAGACCTAGGTTGGAATCCAGTAGAGAAGACATGAAAAGAGTTACTTGGTGCGCAGGGCTACACGAAAAACAAAATAAAATGAAATCAGTGCCTCTCCTTTCCTTAAACTCCAAAATAGGTGGCCAAGTGGATCAGAGTTGCATGGAATGACATCAAAGCCATAAAGCTCAATGCCCGACAAGGAAAGCATTCAATAGACGGCAGCCTCTTCCCTTCCCCATTACTCCTGGAGACAACTACTCAGGTGTGCAGTTTTGTCTCTCAGCAGGCAATCTACTTAGCCCTACATCACAGAACTGCAGGCCACACAAGGGCTGGGACTCGCTGCTCTCCACCCAGGAAGAGCGGCTGCACCAAGTAACTGCACACACGCACTTCGCTTCCAATGCTGGAAGTGATTCGTTTCACCCTGGAACTCCAACCTCACCTTGTCCACGGGTCAATCCCAGCACTCATGGCCCTGACGGAGGCAGTCTGCGTTCTAGCCTCCCTTTCTCATCTCAGTCATGTTCATATCCTAAGCTAACATGCAGCCAGAGAGAGAATCAGCTTCTGGCCACTGTCATTCTAGCCTGGCCAGGGCCAGGGCCAGGGCCAGACCAGGTTTTCAGGACAAACTTTCATCCATTCCCTGTTTATTCCCCTGTGTCTAATTCACCGTCTGGCACAGAGTAGACAACCAGTGTTTGCTAAACTGAGCTGCCACAACTTCTTTTAGCCTCATTATAAAAACCGTTTTGTTTTCTAGTTGATTAATGTGTTTCACAAAGCCTCAAAACCTTTTTTTGCTCACTCTACACTCTTATCAGCAAAAACACTGAATCTATAAGCATTTAGGAAATCGCATGCCTAATTCATACAGGAATATATTATATGGCAGTAACCTCAGGACATAAGATAATTTGGATGCTGGTGGAAATGTGGAATTCATGATAAGAAAAGCAGCAAACACGTTTCAGAGAGATGATAAGAATTAAACCATCAAGTCCTCGAAAGCAAAGACTGTCTTAGGCATCGTCTCTTTCCTGTATTCCCAGTGTATCAGCTTCCCAGGACAGCTGTGACAAGTTATCACCAACTGGGTTGGTGATAAGCAACAGAAATGTGTTCTCTTCTGGAGGTTAGAAGCCCAAAGTCAAGGTGTCAGCAGGACTATGCTCCCACTGAAGGCTCTAAGGAAGGATTCTTCCTTGTCTCTTCTAGCATCTGCCAGAAATCCTTCTCTTCCAGCTGTATCATTCCAACCTCTGCCTCTGGCTTCACCTGGCCTTCCCCCCATGTGTCTGTCTCTGTTTTCCAGTCTTATGAGGCCACCAGGCATTGGATTTAAGGCTCACCCTACATCCAGATGATTACATCTCAAGATCCTCAACAAACTATACCAGCAAAGATACTACTTCCAAACATAGTTCCATTCTAAGGTACCATTTTGGGAGAACTACTCAACCCAGTACTTCCAAAAACAGCAGCAGACACAGATAAGAGCTTTAATGAATGATGACTGGATGGGTGAATGAATGACCTAAGAAATAAGCCACCTTTGTGTATACCTGTGGGAACACACAGAGGAAAGGTACAAGAAATGATGACAGGGTGGATTGAATGACCAAAGGAATGAGCCACATTCATGTGTACCTATAGGTGTATACCTATACCTGTCTGAGTTGTACAAACAAAAAGATATTTTGGAAACAAAATTTCATCATTCAACTCTTCATTCCGGTCAAGTAGAATCAGAGCTACCAGAACTGGGTGATACAGGCTTTCATTGCTCTTTTTTTTTTTTTTTTTTTTTTAGTTGGTGTCAATATTTTTGGCTAAGGCTGGAAAGCAAGGGCAAAGAGTAGGGAGGGATGAACATTTAAGAAGCAATGAGGCTGGGCTCAGTGGCTCAGCCTGTAATCCCAGCACTTTGGGAGGTTGAGACGAGTGGATTGTCTGAGCCCACGGGTTTGAGACCAGCCCGGGCAACTTGGTGAGATCTCGTCTCTACAATTAATT
>CAUYQG010246401.1:0-14337 GCA_963574415.1 Tarsius wallacei | reverse complement strand
GTAGTTCCAGCTACTTGGAAGGCTGAGGCGGAAGGATTGCCGGAGCCCAGCAGGTCGAGGCTGCGGTGGCCGGAAGCGGCCACTACACTCCAGTCTGGGTGACAGAGTGAGACTCCAACTCAAAAAAAAAAAAAAAGAAATAGAAATAACACATATAAAGCCTCTAGACTGTCATATTATGGGCACAAAATGAATGTTTAACATCATTATTGTTGCTTTGTTATTGTTGTTAAACTATAATGAACATAGTAGATACAGAATGCTCCAGCAAGTAAAAGGTATTATATCTTTCTGGAATGAATATTGAACCTCTTATCTCAAGAACACTGTTTGAATGTAATACGATTTTCTATAGAACAAAATACTTTAAAAAAAAAGAGAGAGAGAGACGAGATCTCACTATGTTGCACAGGCTGGTCTTGAAATCCTGGTTTCAACCTTCCTAGTAGCTGGGATCACAAGCATGCACCATTATACCTGGATCAAAATACTTTAAAAGTATTTCATACCTCTAATTCCATAATGCTCCTGTAAGGCCCTGGGTGACTCTAGTCCTTTCCCACAGCAACCAAATGCCATGACTGTTTTCTCACTAGGAAAACTCTGGCATCAAGGAGTGACCTCATCTAGGTGTACTGTCTTAGAATGGAAGCTCCCGTGAGTGTCTACAGCTCTCTGGGTGGTGAATGTTGCATTCGTTCACAGTCTTACGCATGAGGCATTCTGATATCCATCCCTATTCCTTCTCTCTTCAAAGGATGCTCTTCTGTCAGGAAAAGGCAGGTCACTAAGATTAACAAGAAAAGAGCCAGCTAACTCTCAACCCTGCCATTCTTCTTTGTTCCTCTGACCCTGACCTGCCAGTCTGCTTTCTAGTTTGTTAGGTCTCCTTGGTGTGTGCAGAGGTCAACTTCCTTCCTTCTTTCTTTAGCCTAACCTTGTATTAATCTTCACTTTCTTTTAATTTGGAGCCTGTGCTGTGTTTTACCTTCACTACTGCCTAATATTTGAAATTCCCCAGCCGTCAGACAGAGAAATCAACAGAAACAGGTTTTAAATAAAGAACTACTTCCCAAAAAATTGACTTCACATCTTCCCACAACTCAGGCAGGTGGATGGGGCAAATGTTATTAGCAACAGTTTTAGCCGTGGATATGAGGACTTAGGAAGTCATCTGAACTCCCAAGGTCATACGGCAAGTCAGTGGTGGAACCTAACTATCGCTGATTCTAAACTAATGGGAGAACTTTAGTCATATTTCCATACAAGTAAAATGAAGTATTAGTCAAAAATCCTAGTGTAAAACACCATTCTTACTTTTTCTCGCTGACAGCAGCAAGGGGGCGTAGTGGCGAAGGTCTTTGACACCAGCGCCACACTCCCAAGGTGTTGGTATCATACACTGCCATTTTACTCGCCTTGTGAATGTGAGCAAGTGACTTCATCTCTGTGCATTAGTTTTCTCATCTATAAATTGGGGAAAACAAAAGTACCACCTCACTGCATTGTGATAAAGATTACATCGGTAATGTCTACTTGTTTATACTAATGCCTGGCACATAGTAAGAGCTCAATAAATGCTAGCTAGTCTTATTATTGCATGGGTCTAAGGCCTTAATATTTTCATTGTCGATTCGATTCTGTCAAGGCAGATTCTATATCAAAAAGATCATTTGTGGTCCTTGGTTCAGGTCAGCTTAGTTCAACAGGGTGTTACTATACTTTGTTCACTAGTGAACATTCCACTGGTTGTTCTGTCCATATCAATAAATCTATATGAAAAGCTGGCAGCTTACAATGACATCAACAGTGAGCAACATAGCGAAACACAATAAAGAGGCAATGCTCGTGACCTGGCAATAACTCTTTAGTGAGTGCTGAATTGGGGAAAGCCTCTGAGCTTATGGTCACTAGGGCAGTAGTTCATGGCACAGTACCGGGCAGGTGCCAACCTGGCTATTAGCTGGAAAATCACCCCAAATTCCCTGGGCACCAGTACATCAGCTCAGATGTGGTATGTGTCTGACAACTGAATTTACGGGTACTCACAGGTAAGGAAATAATACTCTGTTTTAGATATATCACAGGTCAAATCCTATTTCCCAAGACAGTAACCCCGGTCAAAGCTTTCTATAAAAATCCAACAAGAATGTTGACCCTATTCTCCAGCCCAAGGGTTTATGAAGGTGGCCCATAGTGAACTGAAGACTAGCATTGTCCAAATCAACTTCCAATGTGTCACACTGCTTCCAGTACCCTTACACAATAGGAAAATATTCTGTATTCATTTCAGGGGGAAATATTCTCAATATATTACTGTGATGGGAATTTGCCTTCATGGTGTATTTATGCCAGGTGAGCTTCCAAAGGGAATTGTAGCTGCAGTACCCAGAGAGGGACATCTGCAAGAAATTAACTAGGTGGGAAGAAAAAGTCTTCATGGCATTCTCCCCAAAGGGAAATTTCTGTAACCTTTTTCTGACAGGTAAGTAATAAGTATTCACACAGGAGCATATTGCTTATATTCCCCTGAAGGCAAGAACGTTTTTATCCTAGCAAAAAAAAAAAATATGGAGGATAAATTGCATGTATATCTCTTGTGCTAATCCAGATGCAAGATTTCAATTGCTTGAGTGAAGCCAAAGGCAAAGAGTCAATAAAGTACTTAAAGACTAAATTAGAAGAAAAAAGTAGATCTTAAGGTGAAGACAAAAAAGAGGTCTTCAGGGTTCCTGGCCACTTAAACTGATTTGCCTCTCCAAAAATCAAATGACACTTCTGGAGACCTTTTTGCTAATTTCTAAACTAGGAAAATGTGCCTATTAAGAATGATAGTGTCCTACAAATCTTGGCTAATGACCATCAATAAACAACATTATGCTGGCATCCTCTTCTTCTAGTAATATTCTATTCTTTTTTATTAAAAATGATATCTACATCAACAACAGCAATAATACTAATAATTGGCCTTGAAGACTGAAAACGAAACACAATCAGCTTATTTACCAAGCTCAGTAAACACTATTGTGAGTTGCCAGTAGGCCCTAACCATGGTAGCCATGAGTTATCAGAAAGAAATCTAGAAAGAAGAGGAATGTCAGCAGAAGTTTTATGGTGATTGACAAGCATTACTCAGGGAATGTACTTTTATCTCTAACTACATGTGACAGTTCCTGTAGTTTCATATATTTATTGAAAGGATGCACTGGATGTCTCTGAATTGTTTATCTAAGCACCATCATGTTCTGGTCTGTGAAGCTAATGGTATGTGCTTTAGTGGCAGTCCAGCTGGTTGTGGGATGGCTTCAGCAGGCTCAACACAGATACTAAGAAGATAATCAATGAATAACAATATTTGCATTATGTATGGTTCAAAGGAGAACAAGGTTAGTGAGACAGTGAGAGTTTGATGGAAAGGAGCAGGAAATATACCTTTATTCTCCCAGTGATGTAGCTTGGCCAATTATTCTGTTATTCCCTCCAGTGATTCTCTCAAGGGATGTGGCTTGAACTGTTGACATCTCAGTTTTCAAATCCTTGCTCTTACTTTCCATTTTAAACTTCTCATTCCTTCTCTGCTCTCCATTCTTTTCTGTGCCATTCTAAATTTTAGTCCTTACTTTAATGCCTACAGCTCTCTACTATTTCTGGTTCTCTAAATATACCTTTTCTAAGGCTTCTCAAGGCAGGGTCCAAGGTGCACTTTCCCCAAGTTTCCAGGGGTTTCACTTGGCCCAGAGATTCTGAGGGATTCTTTCCCCCCTACCAGAACATTTTACTGAAGCAGACAATGCCCCGTTTGCTCAACTTTTCTCACCTAGAATGCCATTCTGTTGGTGTCTTATGTTTTATGCAATGCTGACAAGCTTATGTATGTTAGTGGTTAATGAGTTACTCTAGCCCTTATGATTTATTACATTTTTACTGGAAACTTTCTGGAGATAATACTGTAGTCCTCAAATAGTTACTCCAATAATGGAGATACGAGGCATCTTGTCAAGCCAGGGAGAGATCCTTCAAGTCAGAGAATAACTCTGGGGTAGGACAGTGGCCTCCAGATCACACCTTCAACAGCAACCAATAGTAGGATAGGTCCAGATCACAAGTCCTCTGCAGGTTGGCAGTCCTTCTGCTGCATCCACCCCTGAAAAGAAGATGGCAGAATGTGAGAAGGTACTACCGGGCAAGATGAACTATGAACTGTACAAAGCCAGGTGACATCTGTCTCACTGAGAGAAAGTTCCTGTTTTATAGTATAAAATGACCACTAAATATTAAAGTGACAAATTCTGTATATATATATATATATGACACCCATTACCAGGTACAATTAAGGGAATTGTGGGAGTTAAAAAGATATTCACAAGTTTTTAAGTCAGTTGCTAATGTCTTTCCAGCCCTCTTTGCTTTCTTCTATCAAGTAGGAGCAGAAGCATCACTATGCAAGGCTGTTTTTCACCAAGTGCATGAGGAGGTGCTTGAGTTTAATTGCAGCCAGCCAACCTACTTCCCAGGAGCCTTTAGGCAGGTATGGAGCAGGGGAAAGGCAGGATGGGGGTGGGAGATGAATTCAGTCCTTCCCAATGCATGCTAATAGCTACTTTTCCTTTCACCAAGAAGACTTAAAGGATGCAAAGTAATCAAACTTCCCTATTGCAGTGAAATTTTGTTTTCAGTTCCTTTACTTCCTGGCAAACACACACACACACACACACACACACACACACACACACACACACACAAACTACTCAGGGGTAAAGGAATGTACAACTAGGAATCCTGATCATGAAAGATCACAAAGCATCTTGAAAATGTTGATATGATTTATAAGGCAATTTTCCTGGAAAACTACATGTGGGTCTGGTGCCCATAAATTAATTCTGGATAGTGGTGAGCTTGAAAAAAATTTAAAGGACAATGATGATTACCCCAAAAATTCTCTGACTCAGTCAACCTGGTCCCCTCAATGTTAAGATCATACTAGAAGCTCTTATAGAAAAACCCTGAAATCTCAGTAGCTTAACACAATAAAAGTCTTACTCAACTGAAGTCCAATGTGAATGTTCCTTTTGATGAGGGGGAATCACAATAATTCAGATACCTACGCTGGTGGAGGCTCTGTCAGCTTTACCACAGTGACTCCAAGGTCACCCTGAGCAACACATCTAAGAGGTAAATGGGAGAGGAGAAACAGTGGAAGATCACATGGGAGAATTTTATGGAATAAGCCTAAAGGTGACACAATTTCTGTCTACACAGGAACTCAAGTTGTCAAGCTTCACTATATGGAAGCTGGGAAATGTAGTCTGTGTGCCTGGTAGGAAAATAAAACAGGTTTAGTGAATAATTAGCCAGTCTTGGCAACATACACCATTCTCATTCCCACTTCCAGTACCATTTCCCTGAATTTCCTCCCACCACCACTTCTCCAAGTTTTTCCTAACCTTCCCAGGCTCCAATCAAATCTTTCCTAATCACTCCCAGCCCTTATGTGTTGCCTCATTTTCAAAGATATTTTTAGCCTACTGTGTCCCAAAGTATGGTGTAGAGACTCCAGTAGAGACATAACCAGATATGTAGACAGACTAATCACTGAGTTATGACCAGTCAAGTGTAGCCAACTATTCAAACTGGGTTCAAATAAGGCAATACTTTAAAAAACCTCATAAAAGGCATATTTGCAGGCACCACTCACAACCTGAAAAGTCGGGATCTCTGGAGTTCAGAAATTCAGGGATCTCAGGTGATTGTGAAGCACACGAATGTATGAGTGAGATCACTGACCTAGAAGGTTTGCAATCTTTGTCTGATTATACAAGATTTACAACCTTTCTTTAAGTTGCTTCCGTCTCCAAGTAATCTTCAACAAAATCGTAGGCTTTCTGTAGGCTGAGGTAATGTTTCCCCCCTATTATTTCCCTCACAGTGTCTGATACTGAGACAGAAGATAGCTAGAGAAAGGCTAGGCAGACAGACAGGCGGATCCTCTGGTAATAATGTAGTGAATTCCCGGCAAGCCTCTCAGGGTCAGCATTGGTAATCAAGCTCCCTGTGAGCCTCTCAAGCTAGAGTTTAGTTACTCACTGCTGGGATCGAAAAGCAACCAATCAGCTCACCATTAGGTCCCTACCTTAAGACTGACCAATCAGAACAGCTACAGCTCAGAGCAAGTGCTAGCCAATCGGCTTGGACTTAGGGCTATATAAGCACCAGGTTTTCGGCCCCAGACAGGCAACCTCTTCGGGTCCCCTCCCACCATGGGAGCTCCTCTGTCCTCTCAATAAATCTGTTCTCACTTTCTGGTTGTCCATGTCCCTCATTTTTCCTGGGCATGAGACAAGAACCTCGACCCTGAGGAGCTGCAACCTGAAGAGCTGCAGAAGATCATCGGAACCGAAACACCCCAGAGGCTGGCTTGCCAGTCAACAGAGCCTGCTGAACCAGGAGAGCTGCTGGAAGAAGGTGGGACTCCGAAGCTGAAACACCCAGGGAGCTAGGCTTGCCAGCCCACCGAGTCGCAACATTCTCAGGGCTTGGCTTGCCAGTCCCCTGAATTGCAACACTCTCAGGGCTTTTCTTGACAGCCCATTAGAGCTGACACTTCCGGGGTTAAGCTTACCAGCCCCTTGATGACCCTCTCTGGGGCTTGGCTGGCGGATCCATTGAGCTGACACTCTTGAAGCCCAGGCTGATCTGAAAAATCCGCATCAATACCACAGTGGGCAAATAAGAGAAGCTCAAAATGTATTGTTGGTTGATTGTGGACTGATCAATAGAATGTATAGCAGCTGCCAAATAAAATGCACTAGATAAAGAGGATTATTCAAACTGAAAAGATAAAGCCTTAGAAGGGACATGATGAGAGCCCAGAAAGTTATGAAAAGCACAGGTGGAGGAAATAGCAACTGAGTCATTTACTAGAATTTGTCTCCTTCCTTTCCCCCAACAACAAGCAGTAACAGTAACCAATCACATTCCAAAAAGGATGAAGAAAAGAAGCAAAAGGAAAGACTGCTTTGCACCATGGCTAATGAACTCAAAGAATTTGTTACCCTCAAGAAGAGAATATATACATAATTTGAAAATAATTTGCAAAGCCATAGACTGATGAGAGTTTTGATGTCCTTGACAAAAGCCATACCTGGCCTTCAACTATTCCCTTGTACTTTTTTGAAAATGGAATCTTTGTGGGACTGTGAAGACCAAGTGCCTTTGCAGGGACAGATTTGTGACAAAACTGAACAAATGCTCAAATTGTATGGTATAATCAACCAAACACATTCAGACCAAGTCACTAACTCATGCACTGTTTGGCCATGGGTTCATAAAAGTAAGCCATAGATGTTCTGGCCTATGTCTAGTGTTCAGCTCGGCTCCCTCACCTTGCCTCTATTCTTGCTCCTTTTCTCCTGCTCCCGTGCTACAAACAGATTCTGCCAGACTTCAGAGTCTTAGCTTTCACCTTCTGCTTCTGGTTCTACTCTCACCCTTTGTACTCAAAATATCAGCCTTGGCCTCTTTGGTTTTCATTTTTAGCCCTCAGTAAGTACAAGGCTCCCATAACTTGTCACTTTGAAAATAAAATATTTTGTTAAATTAAGTTTAGCCCAAAGCAGCTCCCTTGCACATTTGGGGTTTGACCTAGAGTTTCCTTTGTAGCCTTTCATATAGTGAACTGTGACATAACCAGATATGTAGACAGACTAACTAACCTACTTGTGTGCCAATCACCAAGTATGGTCAGTCAAGTGTAGCCAACTATTCAAACCAGGTTCAAAAAAAGGCAAACAACAAGCTGTAACCAATTCAGCTATTTCTGTCCCTCACTTCTGTTTCCTGTAAGTCCCTTTCTTTTCTCTGTCCACAAAACTCGTTCCACCACGTGGTTGTGCTGGAGCCTCTGGGCCTGCTCTGGCTTGGGAGCTGCCTGACTTGTGAATCATTCTATGCTCAATTCAACTCTGTTAAATTTAATTTGCTTTAAGTTTTTTTTTCTTTTAACACTTGTATATCCCAAATCAAGCCCAGAGGCCCAGGTCTTGGCACCCATCTGGACCCATTTCAGCCCCTTAGAAGTAGGAATCAACCAACTCTCTTGACACCAGAACACTGGGCAGTTTCCAGAGATGATTCCGGCCATTCCATCCCCATTCTAAAATCATAGAATAATGAGTGCTATGATGCAATATGCCATTGTCCTCTGACCTTGTTGGAACTGGGGTAAGGGAAGATTCAAAGGAATGAAATAATATTTAGCTCTTTAACATGGGCAAATCTCTTCAATCTCTTAGTACCCTGGTCAGGGACCAGTATAATCAGGGATTTTACAAGTACTACCTGAAAATATAGTAGCTTACACTTATGGAGTGTTTACTTTGTGTCAAGCATTGTGCTAATTTACATTATCTAAGTATCTATTTTCTCATTTCATCCACACAATGACCCATGAGGTAGGCACTATGGTTGTTCTTTATGAAAGAGGAAACTGAGGCTCAAAGAAATTAAATAACTTGCCCAAAGTCACACAGCTGAGAACTGGCTGATCTGGATTTGAACACAGACTTGTTTGATTCCGCAGCCCACTTAATTACTATACTACAATTTCTAAAGTACACACACATACACACACACACAGAGCTGGTATCATTGGATGGGTTTTACATTAAAACTTTCCAAGGATTCTTTTTAAATAGATATGTTTAGCCATGATGTTGTCTGTCTGTGAACAAAAGCCTCCTGAAAGCAAAGGTCACATATAATCTGTGCATAAAAGTTAGGAAATTGATCTTCCAAAGTTCCTGCTGTATAAGATACTAAGAGAGATGTTACTGCCAGAAAAAAAATGTAAATTTCAGATACAAGCTGGAGGGTGGAGGTGAGAGTAGAGTTTGTGTGGAAGGGCAAGGTGAAAGAGAAAAAGATTTGAGCACTATGTCTAGAATAAGCTTAACCTGGACATTCCGAGAAAGTTGATTCCAAGGCCACTGAAAACAGATATAGCACTATAGAATGAAATTTGTCATAGCCTAAACTTTTAATATGTGGAAAGGGGGGGAAAGCCAGATAAGAGAATAGAACTCACATACCATGAAGGCTTCTTAATTGGGAATATATAAAATCTACTTTATCAAAGATGGGGCAACAGCTTCAAAAACATCCTTAAAAACTCTAGTGAGTCAAGCTCTTAAAATCTCACCAGCTCAACAATAGAATTATTATAGTATTTGCTCCTAAAAATGTGTCTCCAATTGCTTTCAGAACTTCTTTTAATCAAAAAATGCCTTGGTAATAGTCATAACTGCATTTGTACATTATGACATTGGTATAGGATGAGAAATGTTCTTAGCCCACAGCAAGGATAGTTTAAAGGTCACAGCTAGTTTCTGGGTAGTGAAATAAAATTCCATTTAAATGAAACCAACTGACCAGTTAAACATAAAGATCTGAATAAAGCTTATGAGTGTATTTTATTTTTATTAAGATTCTCAGTACTCCTAATAAGTTAATAAAGAAGCAAGGAAGAAGCAGAAATATTTGTTTATTCCCCATTATTGCCCAAGCAAAATAGAACAGATTCTTACATAAAATCCTCTGGATAAATTGTCAGTTTACATTTTTCAAATGTCCTCGATCCCAATTCATCATATAATAATGTGAATTCACTAGACTACTTATTCTATTTTCAAATTGTTAAGTGAATATAAAATGTTAGAAGACTCTCAGCTTTAAAAAGAACTTAGGCCACCAATTACTTATTAGAACAGATTAATAACTTGATGAGTGAACATTCAAACAACTGCTTCAGTGGCAAACAATACTGGGATCATATTCACAGCAGTACTCAGCAGCAATCCCAGCTGAATCCAAGGGAAAAAAATGTCCCAAGAAAAGCATTTTTTTAGTTTTTTAAATCATCGTCATCATCGTCGTCGTCATCATCATCATGTGTATGCATGTGTATGTGTGACACAAAGAGAAATCAAGAAAGAAAAAGAGCAAGACAGACTGAGACCAAGAAAAAAAAAGCACTCTGCGTGAAACAAAATGTATTCATTCTGTCATATCAAGTACTTACAAAAGTTTGCACAAATTATATTTGACATGTAACTAAAAAGCAAGGAAATAAAAGTGATCCTCCATTTACTACCCCGGCCAGTTTTCCAACAATATCTTTTTTCCAGAAAGCCGCATTTGAAATCAAAACACCAAAGGAGGGGACAAGCCACTAACACCTTACTGAAAAATTGTTTAGCAAGTATGCTTTAATCACCAAGTGTGTCAAAACTGATAAGCTTTCCATCAAGCCTATTTCCTCTCCATCCTAGACACAAAGCTAGAGTATATTTCCCAGCCTCCCCTACCCTCAGGTGTGGCCATGGACTATGAGCACAAGCTACACTTCCAGTTGTGGCTCAGAAAGAACTCACATACATGATTTTCTATGTCCTGTCTCCTTCTGCCAACTTGATGCAAAAGATGATTGCAAGCTTAAACTAGACATATTGAGGATGACAGAGTCATAAGATGAAAGTAGCATGAGTCCCTAAAGGCAGTCCTTCAGCCAATCAGGAGCACTCAGCTTGGACTTCATATACATGAAAAATTAACTATGCTCTCAAGCCACTGAGATTTGGGGCTTTACTCTTACCACAGCTCCATTACTCTAACATCCATCAAAGCCTCCAGGGAATGAAATACAGTAAAGATAAACCTTTGATGTCAGAGAGAAGCACTAGTGTTGGATGGTCCTGCAGTAGAAGGTACCAGGCAGCCAGAGGACAGCTCGGAATATCTGGAACATGAGAGGGGGAGAGGCAACAAAAACAAATTTCTTCGCTTTGCTATTTTACCCGGGGACAGCCCAAGTTACAGTAATAAACCTGAAGCCACAATATGAATCACCTATTTATACCTCTGATCCCTACTCACGTTCCTGTTCAAAGAGCACAGATTCATAATTTTAATTATCTAAAACGTGTAGAGATTTAAACATCTATTTTAAGTGTTCAATAAGTATTAGAAAAGCAATTCATTTTTATTTAAGCCGAGTCATAATTTATAATTTTCTGCGACTTGCACAACTCATTGCAACCAATGCCTAAGGGGGAACTTGAGAGCGAAGCAAGGAGCACTTTAATTACCCCACAATTAATTCTATTTAGGCTGTCTCCATGAAATGTAACCACCCTAAAGAACAGTAAATCATTCCATTACTAATGTTGATATGCTATTCAACCCTGAAGCCAAAAGCAATAGTATTGCTATTGAGTGCTCTTGGCATTGGATTTAGGTGACATTCCAATGGCCACTTGCTCAGGCTGAGGAATACTTGGGAGACATCTTAGCGATTCAGAATCTGTCACCTAGTCCATAGAATAAGGGCTTGATATAAGATCCTTTCAAATTGGATTCAGAAGACTTGGTGTGTCACCTCCTCCATTAGGAATAGTGGTTTTAAATGGGTGGGGCATGACCCCAACAGGAAAACACACAAGATTTAAAGAGACACACTTCCAGAATCAAACAACTATCTCTCAGATGGCTTTTAGTTAGTATACCATTTCTATATTACCTTTTTAGAGAAACCATATTCAACAAATGAAAAGAAAACTAAATCAGGGTCAGATGAACTAGGCCCAGCTTTGACTGAACCCAACAAAGGTATAGTTATCCTCCATTCAAAACACAAACCTGATCATATTACTCTACTGATCAAAACCTTTTAATGACTTGTCACTACTTTCAGGATAAAGTCCAAAATCTTGTCCATGGCCTGTAGAAACCAGACCATCTGGCCCTTGTCTACTTCTCCAGCCTCATTTATATGTTCTGTTCACAATGGCCTTTGAGTTCCTCATTACCGTTCAGCTTCTTCCCACTTCTGGGCCTTTGATCAGGTCCTCTGCTTGAAATGCCCTTTACCCTTATACCTTTATCCAAATAATCCCTACTCATATTTCAGGTTTCTGCTCAAAATGTCTCTTGCCCAGGCAGACCTGTCCTGTGCCCTCAGAGCAGGCAAAGTTCATCCATTACCTGCTCTCAGAGCACTTTCTCTATTTCTTGCATTTCTAAACTTCTATAATGTAATTATTTTATTTTTAAAATACAATTTTAAAATTATCTGCTACTGATACAGTATGTGCAATATTATATCAGCCAGCTACTGGAAAGCAGAGGTGGGGAGATGAAGGACAAGATGGACTATAAGGCTCTTTTAGTGAGAGTATACAGAAGGAGCATCACTGGAGTGAGCTGGGGAAAGCCTGAGGGATGAAGGCCCTGAATAAGCATTAAAGAGAAAAGGGGTAAAAAAGGAGAGGGAAAGGGGACTGAAGACTGACTCCATAATTTGGCTGATTGCCTCCTCTGGTCCTCAGCTCAGTCTCAGTGATAGCACTAGACTACTATGGGAGGTGATATTTTGATACTCCCTTTCTGACTCCATCATCCTGATGAAACCTGAAAACAAACCATTAGGATTCCTTTGGTTTGGGTTTGGGTTTTTTCATAACTACATAATGTATAAAACAGAATCATGAATGTGGTGAAGATAAGGTACATCTTGCATTCTGTCTACATTTAACCAAGAGTCCCACAGTTACAACACATGCTCACCTCAAAAAGGGCCATTCATAATTCTGAACAGAGTGCCTGAAATTCACTTCATGTCTCAATAGTCCCCTTCTCAAACTTTCCTAGTACTCCTTCAGTGTTACA
Source organism: Tarsius wallacei (assembly GCA_963574415.1). Taxonomy (NCBI): domain Eukaryota; kingdom Metazoa; phylum Chordata; class Mammalia; order Primates; family Tarsiidae; genus Tarsius; species Tarsius wallacei. The sequence goes on along the minus strand of CAUYQG010246401.1, from coordinate 1,617 downwards.
AGTTACTTTTAGTGATAAATGTAGCCACTTGATAATAAAATTTACAGGTTTCCTTTAGGAAATCTAGAAGATGGGCACCTCTGATTTTTGTAGGTCTTCTAATTTTACAAACTTTATCTGATCAGATATCTATTAGACAGTGTTATGGGAAAAACAGGTGAACTGCAACATTATCCTTTATGTTCAATTCCAGACTGAACAATTCCTGCAGAATTCTTACTAAATATACACATCTTTAATATCTGTTCATTTCTTTTTAGTGACTTTTAAAAATAGAACTAGGGGCTAACCCAATTCTGATGGCCTTTTAAAAATGATTTATTATCTCTACTAATGATTAAATTAATACATACTCAAAACATTTTTAAACAATTTTTAATAAAGTGGTAATAATAATAACAGTTGATATTGACTAAACATTGACTAAGGTACTATGCTAACTAATACACATCTATAGAACTATTATAATTATTCCTATTTTACAAAAGAAGAAATTGAAGCTTAAAGATACCATATACCCTTCCTAAGGTCACATAGCTAATAAGCGGAAGAGACAGGACTTGGACTCAAGACAGGACCTAGGTTAACCTGACTTAGCCATTATTCTATACTGCTAGGTAGTATACAACTATACGGTGAAAGTGTCTCAGCATGGGGTAAAGTTAGGTTGGCTCAAGGGTCAAGGATGTTTCTTGTGAACATTAATGATAATTAAAAATAAATAGTGCTTTTATAGTTTGACAGGACTCTTTTGATGCCATCTGTTTCAAAATGACTGTGTAAAACTGTCCTGCTTCTGAATTCAACCAAAAAACCTTTAGAGAGGAAGGTCCTGAGAATGGATAAAAGACCTAACAGTCACCTGGTGCCCAGACTCCCTGCTCATCCTGGGTTTAACACAGTGACTCTTCCCTAGGTTTCTCAGACAAGTTTATCACTACATTGACCAAATTTTCAGAACTATTATGCCCAGATGAGGACTGGATTGAAGGAGATAAGATCTAGCTACAGTCCAAGACCTGGCATTTGTTCATTGTGAAGGAGACTAAATAGAGCAAGGCTGATGCTTGAAATAGCACGTGAGTTAGAGCTCTCCTTCCCTCCCCTCCTTCCCCTGCTCCCCTCCCCCCTTCTCTCTGCTTCTTACTCTCATTCTCTCCTCTCTCTCTCTCTGGAACTGTTTAGAGCAGGTTTAGGTAAAGAGAGTTTTTGAAAATAACCATCTCTAAAAGCCTGGGGGTGCTGCAGCTCTCCTGTACCAGCCTGAAGATGTCAGAGAGCTGTAGAGAGAGTTCTGAAAGCCTTGGGGCAGAAGTGGGCCTGCTGTTGTGGGTTTCACACAAAGAAGTGCCTTGAAGGGCCTGGTCAGCTTCAGCCTACAGTGTAATTGCTTTAAATGCGTTGTTGGAGAGTTAAATGCCTGAGAAGCTGGAGTATTTCCTGGCTCAGTCAGTGGTGGGAAACGAAATCCTCTTATCTTTGGAAAGGCTGTTATGATTCCTTCTCAGAGTGATGGGTCAGAGGGGGAGGGGGAGAGAGAGAGAGAAAGAGAGAGAGAGAGAGAGGAGAGAATGAGAGTAAGAAGCAGAGAGAAGGGGGGAGGGGAGCAGGGGAAGG
>CAUYQG010246399.1:0-12814 GCA_963574415.1 Tarsius wallacei | reverse complement strand
GGATATTTGCACTCCCATCGCCCAGATTACTGTTTCATTCTCAGTCAGAGCCCAGACGTCTCCTGGCGACATGGAAGTCCAGAGTCTTGGATACCAATAAAAGACTCCCAAAAGTTACCTGGGGACCTGGAATGCAAGATTCTTGGTTTCTCCCAAAAAATACGACCTAAAAATTGTGGAAAACCCTAATCCAGGGTTTGAATTTCCACGAGTTGGAACACAGAATATTTTGGAGCACGAGGTAACCCTGAAGCCTGGGATGAATTACAAAAATGCCGAGACGATGCCATGCGTACTTGAATCTGATCTTACAGGTGCCTAAGAACCAAACTTGCCTGTAGGGCCAGATTCTCAGTTACAACTATCAAGAGGATTCCTTGGGTCCTTGAACCGAACCTAAGAGGTCCCTAAATCCAAACGTACTTGTAGGTCCATGTTCTGGGTTACAACTCTCAAGGGGACCAGAGTGTTCCACAGGATCTGGAATGACAGATTCCTGGTATCTAGGTCGCTAGTGTCTCTGAAAAATGTGGGGACTTCAAAGCACAGTGTCCTTATCAGCCTTAGCAAGAGGTCCTGTAGATTACTGGATATGAGGACTCCCATCACCCAGAATACTGTTTCATTCTCAGCCAGTGCTGGACGTTTCCTCGCGACTTGGAAGTCCAGAGTCTTGGATACCAATAGAAAGATGCCCAGAAGTTACCTGTGGACCCGGAATGAAGTATTCCTGTTTTTTCCGCTAAAATACATGCTAAAAGTTGTGGGAAATCCTAACTCAGGTTCGTATTCCCACCAGCGTGAGCTCCAGAATATTCTGGAGCATGAGGTAACCCTGAAGTCTGGAATTACATACAAAAGTTTTTAGACGAAGCCATGGGTACTGGAATCTGGCCTTACAGGTGTCTAAGAATCCAAATGTACCTGTATTGCCACATTCTCAGTTACAACTATCGAGAGGATTCCTTGGGTCCTGGAATTGAGCTTACAGGTCCCTAAAAGCAAATGTATGTGTAGGTCCATGTTCTGGTTACAACTATCAAGGGGACCAGAAGGTTCCACGGTATCTGGAATGATGCTGTTATCCAGATTCCTGCTATCCAGGTCACAAGTATCTCTGTAAAATGTGAGCACTTCAAAGCACAGAGTCCTATTATGCATTAGGAAGGGGCCCTGTAGATTTCTGTGTATGAGGACTCCAATCACTCAGATTACGGTTTCATTCTCAGCAAGAGCCCAGACGATTCCTGGCGACATGGAAGTCCAGAGTCTTGGATACCAACAGAAAGATGTCCAGAAGTTACCTGGGGTCCTGGAATGCAAGATTCCTGGTTTCCCCGCAAAAATACATCCTAAAAATTGTGGGAACCCCTAACCCAGTGTTCGAATTGCCACCAGGTGGAACATCAGAATATTCTAAACCAAGAGGTAACCCTGAATCCCGGGATTACATACAACGTTGCCGAGACGATTCCATGGGTCCTGGAATCTGGTGTTACAGGTGCCTTGGAACAAAACGTGCCTGTAGGGGCAGATTCTTGGTTACAACTATCAAGAGGATTCTTTGGGTCCTGAAATTGAGCCTTACAGGACCGTAATACTTAATGTACTTGTAGGTCTATGTTCTGGGTTACAACTAACAAGGGGATCAGAAGTTCCATGGGATCTGGAATGACAGGTTTCTGGTATCCAGTTCACAAGTATCTCTGAAAAATGTGGGGATCTCAAAGCTTAGAGTCCTTATAGGCCTTAGCAAGAGGCCCTGTAGATTCCTGGGTATGAGGACTCCTATCACCCAGATTAGTGTTTCATTCTCAGCCAGAGCCCAGATGTTTCCTGGCGACGTGGAAGATCAGAGTCTTGGATTCCAATAGAAAGACATCCAGAAGTTACCTGGGGACCAAGAATGCAAGATTCCTGTTTTCCTTGCAAAAATACGTCTTAAAAATTTCTGGAAGCCCAAACCCAGGATTTGAATTCCCACCAGCAGGAACACCTGAATATTTTGGAGCACGAGGTAACCCTGAAGCCTGGGATAGTTACAAAAATACCGAGACGATGCCATGCGTCCTTGAATCTGGCCTTACAGGTACCTAAGAACCATACTTGCCTTAGGGCCAGATTCTTGGTTATAACTATCAAGAGGATTCCTTGGGTCCTGGAATCGAGCCTTAGAGGTCCTTAAATCCAAACCTACTTGTAGGTCCATGTTCTGGGTTACAATTCTCAAGGCGACCTGAAGATTCCATGGGATCTGGAATGACAGATTCCTGGTATCCAAGTCAAGTATCTCTGAAAAATGTGGGGACCTCAAAGCACAGTGTCCTTATAGGCCTTAGCAAGCGGTCCAGTAGATTACTGGGTATGAGGACTCCAATCATCCAGATTACTGTTTCATTCTCAAACAGAGCCCGATATTTCCTGGCGATGTGGAAGTCCACAGTCTTGGATACCAATAGAAAGATGCCCAGAAGTTACCTGGGGACCCGGAATGAAGGATTTCTGGTTTCCCAGCTAAAATACGTCCTAAAAGTTTTGGGAACTCCTAACCCAGGGTTCGAATTTCCACCAGCGTGAACTCCAGAATATTCTGTAGCATGAGGTAAACCTGAAGACCGGGATTACATACAAAAGTTCCTAGGAAGTAAGGCTTCTTCCCTTAGCTTCAAAAAGCTGTTCAAAATGAACTAGACTTTTGGTGAGGGTTATGAATAATTCTCATCGATACATCAATCATTTGCAGAAAAAACAGCTTGTGAAATTATGTATTTATACAAGTTGTACTTTATACAATAGAAAAATTAATAACGATATGATAGGGCAATAATATGGTAATATATTAACTGAAATGTTCTTTTTTCCAGCACCACACCCTTTATTCTCTTATTACCTCTAATTTTTGACATGAGGCCAATAGAGGTTGTCGGATAGAGGTCTGGGAATATTTCAAAGAACTACTTACTTCTGAATTAAAATGTTGTGGAGCTAGATTTAAGTCTAATATATTGAAAAAAAAATAAACCAAGTAGTGAAAAATAATCTTACTATGATTACTACTCCCTCTTTTTCTAATTATGTTAAGACTCACTGAACTTGGAAACAGAGAAAACAAGAGCGTTACACAGTATAGGGCACACTGCATTCTCCTTACTAATTCCTAGAATTGAGTCCTAGAAAATTATTCTTACCTTTAAAGAATTACAGTGGACCATGCCCAAGTCTTACACATTGGATGAAGTACAGAAAGCCAAAAAGTTTAATAGAAAAGACTGTTGCTATCATTTTTGTGGTAGTTGCAGAATAGAACAGTAATGTTATATGTTTAGACCCAAGAAGACTGCAGACATTTCCCTGTCTCATGGAATTGTTGTGACCTGGTACTGCATCAAAATGAACAGGCCAGCAAAGAGACTTATGGCTGTGATGAAGGCATGTCAGATTAGATGCATTTTCTTTGGATAGTATTGGCAGGATGTGAGTAAAAATGAAGCAATATTTCAGAAATTTTCATTCCAGGGAACAGATTTAAGAACCACGTGTGGTCCCCAATATTGACCAAAAGTCATTCACTGCATCATTGTGCAGAGGATCAGACAGGTTGACTTAAATGTGGAGTGAAGCCGGGCTCGGTGGCTCAGCCTGTAATCCCACGCCTTTGGGAGGCTGAGGTGAGAGGATTGCCTGAGCCCGCGGGCTTTAGACTCTCCTGGGCAAGCAAGACCTCATCTCTACAATAAATCAAAAATTAGCCGGGTGTGGTAGCGCGCACCTGTAGTTCCAGCTACTTGGAAGGCTGAGGTGGAAGGATCGCCGGAGCCCAGCAGGTCGAGGCTGCGGTGGCCGGGAGCGGCCACTGCACTCCAGACTGGGTGAGAGAGTGAGACTCCAACTCAAAAAAAAAAATGTGGAGTGAATGCAAACCTCCAGGAGGGGATATATACTCACTCTTCCCAAAATATGATATGTTTTCATTGTGTTCCCCAACATAGTCAAGAGTTTTGTGGAAAAACACTCACTCTTCCCAAAATACGATATGTTTTCATTGTGTTCCCCAACAGTCAAGAGTTTTGTGGAAAAACAATGATAATTCAATTTCATTAGCACGCTAATTCCCTAGTTGGCTCAAGGAGCACCTTAGTGATTTTTGCTTGCCTACAAATGGAATGACTACCTAACATCCCTGTTTGGACTCGCTATCTTGCAGCATGCATTTTTGCTCTTCTGTCTTACCTATATGTCTACTATCTTCTGATTCATTTCCTTATTCTTATGTCCCTTGGATGTTTTTGTAGGCTCTACAGCAGGGAAAAAGGATAAGGAAGATGTAACGTGAGAGAAAGTCACTAAAACTCCATTTGGGGAAATTCTACTGAAAGATATCAACTATTATCTAACAAGGCTAGGCCCAAATGACACCATGTTGTATTTGTGAAAACTCTGTCTACAATCTCACTACATAATTCCCCAGTGAAATATTCACAGCAGCCTGAAGAGTGAAAGTATTCTTTTTCAAGCACAATTTGTATATTATGTCATATCCTATATAGATACATATTAAGTTCTTTAAAATACATAAACACATCAATATTTTAGCTCATAAAAGAAAGGGAATCAAAGAAAATATTTCCTTTTTGATGAATTGCTGATAGTTGTTTTGCATCTTTCAATTTTCAATCATATTAAAAAGAGTGATTTCAGTAATTCAATTTCTGGGTTCTGTGTTAAATAATGGCATTATATCACTTGGCTTGGGAAAGTGAGTTCCAGAAGAAACAAAAATCAAATACTTCATAATCCACACCACATAACAATGCTACAAGCTATAAAAACTCAGTCTCCGCTTTAAGAAATCACCTCTGATTTTGAGTTTATCTGAATTTATACTCTCTCGATAGGTTAGTGCTTGAGAAACACAAGGATGTGATTTATAAACCAATTACTTGGTAGAAAATTCTCCATAAATCCTCTAGATTGGGAATAAAATGTGAGGGAAAAATGGAGTCCCCTCATGGCCATTTCACTCAATGGAGAAACCACACAATCAATGATCATGATAACATAGTATATAACACAGAAAGTGCTTCAAATTACTTAAAAACATTCTACTGTGAAGTTCATGCAGCTCTAACTTACTCAAGCTATTGCTGAACTTGCCTCACCTCCCAACATCAACTAAATACAAAATATTGGATCATTTGCTCTTAAACAAAAACATTTGGTCTTTCTTAATAGGACAGAGCTGTGCCCTGGGTACTGTTAGGTTCAAGGACCTGCACATCCTTAACCGAGTAATTAATGAGACTTAAACCCCATCACCGATTTCCTTATTAACATGTGATATGGACTCCATTGGTAAAATCAATCATATTCTGAACTCTTATTTCAGCACATTTTCCACTTTCTGATGGTTTTTCTTTATTTCCCACATAAAATTTCTTCCACTTTAACATCTGGAACCATATTTCATGATTAAGAATGTATTCTATACCACGAAAAACATCATAAAATATTTCCTCTTTTTCTTAGCCTTAAGTGGGGCATATCCATAAGGATATTTTCACATTTAATAGCGATATTGAAAATAGAATATTACTTTCTTCAGAATTCAAGTATCTCAGAATCAGAAGATGTAAATGATTAATGCTAGCTACACTGATTTTTAACTTATTGTCTTATGATCTAAATTTTATCATTTACTCATCAACCTTTTGCATAGCTACATTGATTTTTAACTTATTGTCTTATGATCTAAGTTTTATCACATTATTTTAAGGGCATAACCATCTATCTTTTTTTGGTATTTTTTCCCTATAGCTTGTAAAATGATTTACTGTAGTAAATACACCATCTATTACTAATTTGTTTTACATTCTGAGTATTTCTTAAGCCTGTCCCTGTCACGGCTGTCTTCCCACTAGCTTCACCAATATCACCTTCATACTTGGTCTTTTCTACCGTAGTAGACTGTTAACTGCCCTTCTCTGTCAAATGAAACTCCTTTATAAACCAATCATTAAGCTGTAGCCAGCCAAATCTTTTCAATATTTTACTCTAATCAAGACACATTATTAAAGACTTCCTATTGCTTATACAATAGAGCATTGCACATAAGCCTCAAATCCTACTGGTCTGCAAAATGCTTTCTCTCCAACCTCATATGGAAGTTGTCTCATTTTTCTCCATATTTCATTCCTACTCTGACTTTCCTTCATTTCCTGTAACTTACTACAGTCTCTTCCTTGTATTTACTATTTGGAATGATTTCATGATTTCTCTCCACCTCCTTTTTCCTAACAAGTACTATATGCTATTCACCCATCATTTAGACTTCAACTCAAATCACCATTATGCAAGAATGTTCTCCAAAATCTTGATCAGTTTCCTTTTCTAAATGCTTTCAGAGATCATACAGTATTTCATGTGTGTTATTCCTCAATATACCTCCCCCAATTAGTACATAAACTACATGAGGGCAGGAATTGAATTTATTTTTCTCATTTTCCATTACATTCTAAAGCATAACACAGAACTCTGCAAAAGGAACTGTTAAATACATATATTTGTGAAAATTCATGAAGGAAAAAATAGGACTGGGATATAGATGCATAATAACTACTTTTAAAGTAGCAACATTGGATAGTTTCTTTTTCTGAGCAGTTGATTCCTTAATCATATTTAAACACATATTGAATCATTTAATGTCCAAAATAAATAAATCATAGCCGGGCTCGGTGGCTCAGCCTGTAATCCCTCGCTTGGGGAGGCTGAGGTGAGTGGACTGCCTGAGCCCGCGTGCTCGAGACCCGCCTGGGCAACTTGGCTAGATCTCATCTCTACAATATATATAAAAAAATTAGCTGGGCGTGGTAGCGCGCGCCTGTAGTTCCAGCTACTTGGAAGGCTGAGGAAGAAGGATTGCCGGAGCCCAGCAGGTGGAGGCTGCGGTGGCCGGGAGCGGCCACTGCACTCCAGTCTGGCCGAGAGTGATACTCCAACTCAAAAAAAAAATTAATTAAAAAAAAATAAATCATTTAGCTATCATAGTTGTGTCCATTTAGAAGTTAGTACTTTTAAAGACTAGCATCTCTGAGATTTCTATAGCAGTAGATTAATAAAACATGTGTGGTTAATGGTGTTTATTCTTTTAATGAGATAAGGTGAGAGTAATTTGAGAAATACTACTAAACTAATAATAATTGTATGCATTTTGTCATTTTAATAGACAAATAAGCAATCCAACTATAATGGCATTAGAAAGTTTAAAGTCTTGTTAATTACTTCTCAGACATGTTCTAATATTTTATTCCTCATTTAAAAAACATTTTATTTGACTTTAATTCATATAATAAGCAAGTAAAAATTTAAAAACATTTACTTGTTTAAGTATCAAATATTTCTTTTCAGGCTTTAATACATGTCTAACAAATACATATATCAAGAAAATGTTTTGGTGAAATGGCAAATTCAGAAAAATGTAGCCTAAAACAAACTTATTTAATATTCCCATCATCAGATATTGGTTTGTAAATATACTACCTAATATTTGAGCAATTTTTATTAAATAATTTTTGTTCTCTAAGCATAACTTTCCCACCCATTACACACACACACACACACACACACACACACACACACACACACACACGATGCCTAACTCACAAAGTTATTGTAAAGAACAAAGGAAATGATTATATGAAGTTTCTATCACACCACATGGCATTAAAACCAAAGAAAAAAATAAAACCTTTTCTTAAACAACTGCTTATTTTCTACCAAATTTTACAACACTATATTTTGTTTGACATTTGATCCTATACTACTTAGATGATCTGTTTCTGGATATAGCTGGAAATGCAGTAGACTGCTTCTAAACTGGCAAGAAGTAAAGTGAAAAGTGCTTATGAAAATTTTTTTGTGTCTCTTCTCAAATTGTATACAAAATTTTACATTAAGTTCAGAGCTAGAAAAAAACAACAATTCCATCTGTCAGTAAAATACTTTTTATTTGCCTGCAGCATCAAAGCAATGCAACACTCAAAACACAAGTCAAAAGAGAAGTGCTGAGGAAAGTACTTCTGAAACAATGTAGTTATCACAAGTGCAGTTTAGAACTCTTAAAATTTATTGGAAAACCTAACAGAGAGAAATCACCGCAATTCAAGAAATTTCTAGCTTGGTTATGGCAGAATTTATTCCTGTGTAGAAATCTATGTTCTTGAAAGAAAAAAGAAAACTATGAGCAGAAAACAAGTTACACTGTGTCTAAAATCTTGGGCTTCAAACTAATTTATTAATGTGCTATCAATGTACAACATTTGTGATTTCAGTTTTACAAAAAAAAAAGTGTTCATTCATGACGATTCTTTTGCCTATCAATTAATTTTTCCTTTCTCTTTTTAGGAAACTTCCTCTCTTACTTAGCCTCCCAAAGTTAAGTCTTGACATAGTATCATTTTAAATTAATGAAAAAAGTTAATATCACTTATTCTGAAGTAGCTGTCATTTGGTAATTATTTCTTCAGTTGGTTCTTCAAAGTCCACAGAAAAATCCACTGTAGCACAGTCTCTCTCAAAGATGATCCTAAATTAGAATTTTTTTTTTACTGCAGTCATCTGAGAGCCCACCTTTAAATCAAAATATTTCCTAAACTCATCCCTTAGTGTCAATCTTATATTTCAAAGTCTACCATTTCTCTATCATCTAGACAATTTATAAAATAAAATGTTACCTCATCTCAATTTTTATTTTAATAATTAATTTTATGTAGCTTTAATATGTGCAAGAGAGACTATAGGTGTTAATAATACACAAGTTAACAACAATGATTTGAGCCCTGCTCTTACACATTGTAAATTAATATTGGTTAATGTTATATTTATTATAAAAATAATAGAGTTTTCAAATTGACTTTTGGATATTAGACCCATTTTCCAACATTAGGTGCAAAGTCCTTCCACATGACTTGCAAAAAACAAATAACGTGGAGAGAGAGAAATCTCTTTGTGATTATTAATAACCAAGCTTGGGGAATTGGAAGAAGAGTTTTAAGGGATATTTTTGAGGAAGAAGTTGTGTTGAGTCCCCTCACCACCCCAAAGAGGGGTTCCAGGACTATATGCCTATCCCTAATACCAACCCAAGCATCATAAATTTCGATGGAATCTATAGAATATAATGTGTCCAGCATTCAGAGAACATGATGGACCAACCTGGAAAGTGTAAAGAGAGGTATGGGCTAATTGACTGAGCTAACGGTTTAACTATGGGCAGGGAGCTTTGCTGGAATCAGTGTACATATTTGTCCTATCTTGTATTAATATTAGGTCGTGTTCAAGAGGGCAGCCTGAAGGAATAAAATCAGAAGAAAGTTTATCAGAAGAAAGGTATTACAACACACCTCAAAGAGAATAAGGAGTCAGTAGCTGCATCTTAGGAATGGCTAATGAAAGATTCAAAGAGAGAAAAATCTCTAGATAGTACAGAAGGGCTCATGGGACATGCAACTTAAAAATCTGCCAATTCTGGTTAGAATTATAGTTAGCCCTGCTGGAGTCATACAACTAACGTTTCTGTTTGCAGTTCTCCTTCATTCGAGAATGGCCAGCACAGTGATTGTCAAGAAAGGGGAAAGAAAAGATTGCAGGTGAAGACACATTGAAAAAGTTGACTGTACTTCTCTATGCAATGTAGGTTTCTGCCTGAAACAAGATTTAGCTGTGGAAGGAAAGAAAGCTCACTTTCGTAGAAGTTTTGGATATTTGATTCCTATACGGGACTAAATATTTCAATTACATAACTGAAACTGAATTTTGCTACTTAAAATAGGCATATGACCTCTTGTCACCTCAGAGGAACTGGAAAGTAATGACAGTTGCTCCAAACACAAGGTAAAGAAATTGCTCCACAGGACTGATTAAAAGTGATGGTGGATACAAAAATATGTGTGTATTATAAAACAATTCAGGTTTTGATTTATACAACATAATGTTAACTTCGGGAAAAAAATCTTACACAACTAAATAGAAATGAAAATTTTTTTAGAAGGTAGAGTAGACCTCACAGAATCCCAAAACAATGGGAGTTGAGCCAGAGTCTAAAACCAAATAAAAGAACATCCTCAGAGTCCTCCTCTGATGCCTCCCTTATGTTTCTCTTTGCATGTTGAATCCTCCTCTCTCAATTTTCTACGCCGTCACCCCCATCTCGGTTCATTAGGCAGAAAAAAATAGCCGCCAAACCTACGGATCCAACTTTCCTAAGAAAGCACATAACTTTTTTGCTACCAAACCGATGTGTTCAGGGATATCACTTCAGTACAGGCCAGAAGACTTGTCTTATTGCATGAACACAGCTGTTCAAGAAGCCACTATTTTAACCATGGAGATGACAGGAGAGGCACTATGTACAGTAGGTGGTCACTACAAAGGAATAGAAAACGTGATACACTAAGTTCTATGATAAATGCAAGAGAAGATAAATGTAGAGAAAAGCATCTAAATCAGACTTTGGTAGGCGGGGCAGGAAAATAAAAATTCTCCCTAAGATGCAATTTTACTATATGTTACAGGGCCAACAGTTTTGCCACAGGGTTTATTTGCCAATGAAGATTATCTGGACATAAAAGGTGATGAAGTAGGTAACTTGAAGCTCAGCTTTTAATTGACTAACTACATCAATACTTCAGGCAATTTTGTTTATGGGCATTGCAAATTGTGCATTTCTGTCTAGAATTTTAAAACAATCTGGGAATGTTTGTTTTTTAATAAAAGCTAAAATATGTATAGTCATTGTCATACTGGTTTTATATCTGTCATACTGCTTTATTTTATTTATTGTTTGGTTGTCAATGATTTTGCAATGTGTGATTCCTGTTTTATATATTTGTACAATGTTAACTTGGAAAACAATGTCAGTGTCTGGGAACAAACATAGTTTCACAAACTTTGTCTTTCAAAGCTCATATAGATTTTCCTCTGTTAAATCTGACAATTAGAATTGAATTGGAAAAGTCAAAGTGTGATGGGTTTTTATTTCTTCCTAAGTTACCTCCTCTTTCTGCCTAAATTTACATAAATATTATTTTATTTCGTATTCTTAAAATGAAAAAAAAGTTCCCCGGTTGTTTCTGAATACAAATCTAACTTCATTATTTTTACCTATATGATAATTTTATTAAATTGGATTTGATGCTTTTTATTCAAAATTAACAGAAATATCTTTATGCACATTATTTTATTATTCCTACTGTTCTAATTGTTCTTTCCTCCTCAGGAATATGTAGCCTTCTTTAGAGACACATCTATTACCATTTTTTCACAAATTTCTCTTTTTAATGTTAAAAAATAATTTCTTTGCATCTTAGTATATGTATCACTCTTCCACATCACTGTTTTGACTGCAAGGTGAATTTGACTTCTTTGCTTTCTATGGTGTCTCAAGTTGCAAAGGAATTGGGTCATATGAGAACAAATGCTCTTTCATTTCAGTCAACATCTTTCAAAACTGTCACTGCCTATAACTTTTTTGCAATCTGTAGGATCTCATTCACGCCAGCCTTAACTGGTTGAATCAGAGAGACCATAGGACACAAGGGAGATCAACTCACAGGCTCAGGGGAGCTCTTCTAATTATCAACTCAGAATTTGATCTATGGAACTAGAGACTGAATGGCTGATTCATATTTACAGAACAGATCTACTGATAAGGTCCCAAATTCCAACTGCTGAGATTTATTCCTTTTCTTGGGAATAACTTTGTTTGTTTATCCATAGCTTCTCCTTGGGCACTTCAATTCCTGCCAATAAAACCAAATCCTTTTCTTTTAGCTAGTTTCTGTACTTACAACACATCTGTGGTCTTTTTTAATTGCAAAAATGTTCTCTCTTTATGTCTCTGTGCTTCTGTTCCTTAAGCTTTCTTGAATCTTATTAAAATACAAAATAGATTTCTAAAATGTTACTACAATAAATCATTTTTTAAAGGTACATTTTTCCTTTCACTTTCAATATAGGGTTTCTTCTTTATCAGACTGTAGTATATTTCTATGAGTCCAATTTTATTTTCTGGTTCATTATTCATCCCCTAAGGAGCATAAATAATCCTAAAATTAAACTCTGCAAACTAGTCACTGTGTGAGGAGTTTAAAATATTCTCTTCCCTATATCCCTGTGTACCAGTCAAATTTCTTTCTCTTTTGTACAGAATGAAAATTCTATGACTCTTCCTGTTTGCATCTAAACCCTAGTTGCTAACTTGATGATAATACATACAAGCATGCAAACATCATTCTTGCAAGGCCATTCTTCACCCAATCCAATGTATCATTATAACTGGTTAATATCATATTGTATTTTTTTCCCAGTTTATTCCACTATGGAGAAAAATGAATGAAGCAGCTCCCTAACATTAGATCAAAAAGCATCTTGACATTAATTGGGATTATCAGTTCAGCTTCACAGGTCTTGCAGAATTGAGAAATCTCTTCCTACATTGGGCTGGATGTCAGTCTTCATTATCTATTACAGTACTCTGTCATTGTTTTCCTTTTTCCCAATGAACTTATTTTTGTTATTGTTAAAGTTGTATCAGTCCTGATAGATCCTCTGCCTTGGTACTTAAATCTTAAATTTCTAAACCAGAATGTAAGCTATTTCTTTTTATTAAATTTTAGTACAGAGAGTGATCCAAGATGGCGACCGGGCAGCGTGGTCTGTGAGACCTCCGCAGAAGAGGACACAGAAAGACTCCAGATCTCTCCCAGGGGGCCTGCTCCCCACACGGAACTTGTCCACGGACACCGCAGAGGCATTACAG
>CAUYQG010246390.1:0-12332 GCA_963574415.1 Tarsius wallacei | reverse complement strand
GGAACAAGCCAGGGTTTGGAGACTGGTCAATATAGATTTGGGCAGAGTTCAGAGTTGCTTTTGCTTCCATATTTTGGAATTAGTCAGGGAGCAGGACAGAGAAGGTGCAATACATGGAAGCAGTGTCTTGCTGCCTCCTTTCTCTCATGGAGATGTATCTGCAGTTCAGCGGTCAAAACATCCATCCCAGCCGGGCTCGGCAGCTCAGCCTGTCATCCCGCGCCTTGGGAGGCTGAGGTGAGTGGATTGTCTGAGCCCGCGGGTTCGAGACCTGCCTGGCCAAGTTGGTGAGACCTCATCTCTACAATAAATCAAACATTAGCCGGGCGTGGTAGCGCGCGCCTGTAGTTCCAGCCACTTGGAAGGCTGAGGAGGAAGGATCGCCGGAGCCCAGCAGGTCGAGGCTACGTTGGCTGGGAGCAGCCACCGCACTCCAGTCTGGGCGACAGAGTGAGACTCCAACTCAAAAAACAACAACAACAAAAAAAACATCCATCCCACATGGAGTAAGGAATCTACAAGGCCAGGGGAGTTCAAACTGTAGATCCAGTGCTTTTTATGCCATTAGGCTGTGTGAGGAGGTACACGTTAACATTCTAAAATTTATCTTCGACTCTATGAGGAATTATACCTAGACCACAGTTGTCAAAGTTCTATAGATATAATCAATCTTGGCTTCTATTTTTTTCTTCTTCATTATCTGGCTTATGGCAGTCTCGGTCGGTCATGGTCTACTATAGACATATAGGTATTACAAAAGTTTTCTATGCTATTTTTGAAAAGGTATCCAACTCTCCTTACAGAGAAACAAAAATCTGATGAGGTGATACTGAAATACAACTATTCCAAAATTAATAGTTTGATATAATTATGACACATTTTGTTTTTGTTTACTTTTTTTTTACTCCAAAGTCTCAGGGTTTTTTAATTTGAGCGACACGTATTTTATTGTTCATCTACTACATACAAGGCATTAGATAATAATATGAGGTTTCGAGAACAGGTAATTTAACTCACTTAGACTTCTCAATAATGAAGTTTTTAAAAAATTATTTGTGATACAGAGAAGTCTTCAGTCACACGTTCTCTCTCACACACATCACTGCTTTTTTAGTAGCCGTTTGCCAAAGCATAGGAAAGTGGCTAGATTTACCAAAGTGATCAATGTCTCCAAGTGACACAGTGCAGTAGGCCCCATGGCTTCTGCATCCTTGGGTGCAACCAACCACGGATCAAAAATACTTGGGGAAAAAAATGGATGACTGTGTCTTTTGTACTTATTTCCTAAACAATATAGCATACCACTTATATAGCATTTATATTGTATTAGACGTTATAAGCAACCTAAGGATGATTTAAAGTATGTAGGGGAATGTGCCGAAGTTATATGCAAATACTATGCCATTTTACATAAGAGACTTGAGTACCTGTGGATTTTCATATCTGCGGGAGGTCCTGGACCCTATCCTCCCATGGATACCGAGAAATCACTGAACAAACTTCATAAGGAAACTAGTTGACATGAGCCTAGGAGCAGTTATTACAAAGAATGCATTCAAAAAGGACTGGACATCAGTGAGCTACCATAGTAAGCCTGCCAAACCAAAGGCAAATATTGCTAGAGGGAGGATTTTAGCCAAACATATTCCCGAAGCTCTGAGTCAGCGACCCAGCTTAGCAAGAGCATCGTCTATCAACCAAATTTAAGCACTTCATAGGGAGTCAGAAACCTTTTTTTTTCAATTAAGCAAAATTTGAGTCAGGGATATTCATGAATTGCTAGGTGTTGCCAAGGAAAAGGAAGTCAGAAGCACAGCAGGACTTTAATGACTGAATCGCATCCAAGTTTCTGATCTCCATAATCAGTAGAGACCCAGCTACCACCACAGGCAAGAGCCGCCTTCAGAAAGGAAGTCTACACAAGGCCAGAGGCAGGCTGCTTCAACTGCGACACCAAAATGCTCCCTGCTGAGCAGTGTGGCCTGTTCCAGCCCCAGAGCCCACAAGCACTCGGGTCTTTAAAATTCTGTCTTTAATTTCTAAAATTAATGTAACTCAATTGTAAAGTAATATACTTCCAAGTTTATTTTAACATAATAGCCAGTATTTACTCAATACTAACTACTTGGCAGGCACGATGTTAAGAATTTTTGTTTTTGAGTTGGAGTCTCACTCTGTCGCCCAGACTGGAGTACAGTGGCACGTTCATGGCCACCCCAGCGTGGACCCACGGTGCTCGGGCGATCCACCTTGGCCTTCCAAGTAGCTGGAACAACTGGAGCTCACCACCATGCCCAGCTAATTTTTGTGATTTATTGTAGAGATGGGGTCTCACCAAGTTGCCCAAGCTGGTCTTGAACCCATGGGCTGGGATTACAGGCTAAGCCACTGAGCCTGGCCTATGTTAAGAATTTTACCTGAGGTGGAAGGATCGCTGGAGCCCAGCAGGTTGACGTTGAGGTGGCCATGAGCAGCTACTGCATTCCAGCCTGGGCGACGGAGTGAGACCCCAACTCAAAAGAAAAAGAATTTTACAAAAAATTATCTTATTTACTTCTGACAAAGACTCTCTCCTTTGACTAAGACTCCGGTCAGGCTCCTCTGAGTACAGGACTCTGCCTGACTAGGCCTGACCTAGGGCTTCCCTCCCTGTCCTTGCTGAATCCAGCAAGAGTCCTGTCAAATCCATTCGGTGAAAACCCCCCACCCATGGTATCTGAGCACTTTCTACATCTGATCACCCTCCAGCAAGAATCCTGTCAAGTCAGTATAGCCAGAAACCCCCATCCTGGATGTTTCCTCTTAGGAATTTCTGGCCCACTGACTCCACCTTGCTCCTTGATTACAAATCCCCAACTGTCCTCGCTGAAGTCGAAGTCTCTCCCCCTCCACAAGACCCTGTTGGTCTTGCAGTGGTCCACCTGGAATAAAATTTGCCTTACCATGTGTAAAACGTGGTTAAATTTTTCTTTAACATTTCTCATGGTAATAGGCACTATCTCTATCATAATGAAGAAACTTCAACTCAGAGAAGCTAAGAAACTTTCCTAAGGTTATAAAGTTAATGAGTGGTAGAGATAGGATTCAAGCCCACACGATTTTCTAATTGTCCCTGTCCATATATTACACTATAATGTTTTACGTCACTTTTAGTCAAATGAGTTAACTCCTCTTCAATGATCTTAGTCAGGGGTCAGCAAACCCCTTTCTATAAAGGGTCAAATAGTAAATATTTTAGGTTTGCTGACCACAGACAGTCTTTGCCAGCAGCACCTGCTCAATTCTGCCACCGGAGTAGACAGCAAACAAACAAGTGAGTGTGCCTGTGCTCCAAGAAAACACTATTTACTAAAACAGCTGGCAGGCCCGATAATCTCCTATTCTGGTTTGGGAACAACAGGTATAAAGACAGCAGATTTTTAAAAAATACAGAGAGGAGGATTAAGATGGCCAACATGAGGCAGCTAGAGTGAGTTTCTCCTGCAGAGTAAACCGAGAGTTTCTTCAGCACTCAGAGTGGAACGGATCCAGCAGCATGCCCCATGAGTCTCCAAAGGAGTGACAACGACCACTTAGAGCAAAGAAGAAAAAAATCCGCTGGCATGGGCTAGAACTGGCTGGAGTCTTGACTGCACCGCCACAGTTCACCACAGCCTCCAGACGCAGCGGGGAAGGTGAGCGAGGGGAATTCAGGCGTCCTGTGCTCCTGCCGTGAACCTGCAGGGCCAACTGAGCCTGGTGAGACCACAGTCCCTCACAGGAAACCCCTTCCCCACAGCCGTGCCCTGCAGTGGGGTGGTGCAGGAAACAAGCCTTGAGCAGGACCAGCTGCCGCTTCCCAGGAACTCAACCCCTGCAGGGGAGAGGGGCTGCTTTCCAGCCAGCTTGGGAGGGAATGGGCCCCAAGGGCAGACTCCACAGCTGCCGGCCCTGAGGCTGGCTGCAGTGGACATTCAGACTGCAGACTGCCTGAGGCCAAGGTGGGAGCCAGGTGGCGCCCTCCCCTCACCCACCCTTCTGTGCCTGCTCTGCCCGGCCACCTGATCCTGTGTGGCCTGGGACTCCCTCCTAGTCCCCACTGGGGAAGCGAAGAGTGCACACTTGGGGGTGCTTCGGCAACTTGCCACTGCACTACCTCCAAAGGCTCAAAACAGACAGAAAACTTGGAAAGTCCCCAGAGCTCTGGCCTCGGTTGGTTGGGCACTTCCTCGGAGCAACGCTCACCAAGGAGGAACCCTACAGCCACCACTGTAGCCGGCATTCTCCCACAGGCACCACCTCCTGGCCAGGGGGAGACAGTACAGCCCACCACATGGGCTACAACACCTCGGCACTGCAGAAGGCCTGATCCTAAGTGCCAGCTAACAACACTTTCCAAGCCAGTCTGGCCATTTGGGATGCTACGAGCCAGTGCAGATACACAGCACAGGGCTGCCACATCTGGCACTGAGAAACTCACCACACCAAGGCTGTATGTCACCAAGGGAAACCTACAGTGCCTACGGAAGCTCCCTGCCAACCTCAAGTAAGAAGAAATTGTCCACCCAAATGAGAAGGAAACGGAAAAATAATTCTGACAATGTGAAACAACAGAGTTCTCCAGCATCCCCCAGAGAGGACACTAACTCTTCAGCCATGAACCCTAACCAAATAAGACCTTTGAAGTTACAGGCCGGGCTCGGTTGTCATCCCAGCACTTTCGGAGGCCGAGGTGAGTGGATTGCCTGAGCTCGCGGGTTCAAGACCCGCCCGGGCAACTTGGCCTCTTGACCTCGTCTCTACAATAAATCAAAAACTAGATGGGCGTGGTAGCACGTGCCTATAGTTCCAGCTACCTGGAAGGCTGAGGCAGAAGGATCACTGGAGCCCAGCAGGTCAAGGCTGCAGTGGCTGGGAGCACACCACTGCACTCCAGTCTGGGTGACAGAGTGAGACTCCAACTAAAAAAAAGAAAAAAGAAATTCCAAACACAGAATTCAAAAGGTTGATGATAAGATTGGTCAATGAACTTCGGGAGAAACTGAAAACTAACATTAAAAAACGTTAAAAACCTATTCAGGACATGGATCAAAAATTCCCCAAAGAGACAGGCACCTTATTAAAAAAAAAAAAAGCTGAAATTCAGTAGCATTTAGGGAAGTGCAAAATGCAGTGGAAAGTTTTAACAGTAGACTACAACAAGCAGAAGAAAGGATTTCGGAACTTGAAGACAAGGGTTTTGAATCAACTCAATCAGACAACAATAAAGGAAAAAGAATCAAAAGAATGGAACAAAATCTACAAGAAATGCAGGATTATGTAAAATGTTTAAACCTAAGAATCATAGGTGTTCCTAAGGAAGAAGAGAAAGCGACAGGCTTGGAAAACCTACTTGAGGGATTAATGGAGGAAGAATTTTCTGGACTTGCCAGAGATCTAAACAACCAGATACAAGAAGACCAAAGAACCCCCAAAAGATTCACTGCAAAAAGGTCATCCCTAAGGCATATAATCATCTGGCTATGCAAAGTTAACATGAAGGAAAAAATTTTAAGAACAGTGAGACAAAAGCATCAATAAGGCAGAAAGATAAGCCTAGCAGATTAACAGCAGACTTTTCAGAAGAAACCTTACACGCCAGAAGGGACTGGGACCCCATCT
The DNA here is from genome assembly GCA_963574415.1 of Tarsius wallacei. Classification (NCBI taxonomy): domain Eukaryota; kingdom Metazoa; phylum Chordata; class Mammalia; order Primates; family Tarsiidae; genus Tarsius; species Tarsius wallacei. The sequence continues at coordinate 6,692 of CAUYQG010246390.1, read as the reverse complement.
TCAATCTCCTCAAACAGAGTAACTGTCAGCCAAAAATTCTGTATCCCACAAAACTAAGTTTCATAAATGAAAAAGAAATGAATTCCTTTGCAAATAAACAAACACTGAGGAAATTTGTCATCACTAGACTGGTTCTACTAGAAATACTCAAAGAAGTTCTAAAACTGAAACAAAAGGTCAAAATACACCAGAGGAAAAACACTGGAAATTATAAAGTTCACAGGCTATATGGAACATAAACACAAAAGAGAAAACAAATAAATAAAGCAATTGGATAACAAACAGTATGATGAATAGAATAGCACATTACATATCATTATTAACTCTGAACATAAATGGTCTCAATGACCCACTAAAAAGACTGGCAGAATGGATTTTTTTTTTTTTTTTTTTTTGAGTTGGCGTCTCACTCCGTCGCCCAAACTGGAGTGCAGTGGCCGCTCCCGGCCACCGCAGCCTCGACCTGCTAGGCTCCGGCGATCCTTCCACCTCAGCCTTCCAAGTAGCCGGAACTACAGGCGTGTGCTACCACGCCCGGCTAATTTTTTTTTTTTTTATTTATTGTAGAGATGAGGCTTCGCCTGCCCAGGTGGGTCTCGAACCCACGGGCTCAGGCAATCCACTCACCTCAGCCTCCCAAGGCGCGGGATTACAGGCTGAGCCACCGAGCCCGGCTCAGAGTGGATTTAAAAAAAAAAAGCACAACCCAAATATTAACTGCCTTCAAGAGACCCACTTAACTCACAAAGTTACAAAGACTTTTATAGACTCAAGGTGAAGGGTTGGGGGGAAAATATTCTACACAAATGGAAGCCAAAAACGAGCAGGAGTAGCTATTCTCATATTAGATAAAAACAGACTTTAAATTAACAACAGTAGGTCAGGCTCGGTGGCTCAGCCTGTAATCCCAGCACTACGGGAGGCCAAGGCAAGTAGATTGCCTGAGCCTACAGGTTTGAGACCAGCCCAGGCAGCTTGGTGAGATCTCATCTCTACAATAAGTAAAAAATTAGCTGGGTATAGTAGCATGTGCCTGTAGTTCTGGCTACTTGGAAGCTGACACAAAAAGGATCGCCAGAGCCCAGCAGGTTGATGCTGGGGTGGCCATGAGTGTGCCACTGCACTCCAGCCTGGGCAACAGAGTGAGACTCCAACTGAAAAAAAAATTAACAACAGTAAAAAAACTCAAAGATGGCTATTATGTAATGATAAAGGGATCAGTCCACTGAGAAGACATAACAATTTAAAGTATATATATTGCCTAACACCAGAGCTCCCAGTTTTATAAAACATATTCTACTAGACCTAAAAAAAGAGATAAACAGCAATACAATAGAGGCTTCAACATGCTACTGACAGCAATAGACAGATCATCAAGTCAGAAAGTCAACAAAGAAACACTGGAGTTAAAAAGGATTCTAGGAGAAATGGAACTAGACGTCTACAGAACATTCTGAGAAAGGAGATCGCTAGAAAAAGGTTAGGGAAACAGACAGGCGGGTTCTCTGGTAACAATGTAGTGAATTCCAGCAGGCCTCTCAGGCTCAGCATTGGTAAACAAGTTCCCTGTGAGCCTCTCAAGCTAAATCTTAAGTACTCACTGCTGGGATTGAAAAGCAACCAATCAGCTCACCATTAGGTCCCTACCTCCTGCCGATTGGTCCTTAATACTGACCAATCAGAAGAGCAACGGTTCACAGCTAGTGCTAGACAGTCGGCTTGGACTTAGGGCTATATATAAGCACCAGGTTTCGACCCCAGAGATGGGCAACCCCTTTGGGTCCCCTCCCACTGTGGAAGCTTCTCTGTCCTCTCAATAAATCCTGCTTACTCACTTTCTGGCCGTCCGTGTCCCTCATTCTTCCTGGGCATGAGACAAGAACTTCGACCCTGAAAAGCTGCGACCTAAAGAGCTGCAGAGGCTCGTCAGAGTTGAAAGGCCGTGCACCCCAGAGGCTGGCTTGCTAGCCGACAGGGCCAGCTGAACCAGGAGAGCTGCCAGAGGAAGGCGAGACTCCGAAGCTGAGGCACCCAGGGGGCTAGGCTTGCCAGCCCACCAAACCAGCAACACTCTCAGGGCTTGGCTTGCCAGCCCATTAGAGCTGACATTTCTGGGGCTAGTCTTACCAGTCCATTGTGCTGACACTCTCGAAGCCCAAGCTGACCTGAAAAATCTGCATCAATTCCATTCCAAACTAGAGAATACACATTTTTCTTATTAACACATGGAACATTCTCCAAGACAGAACATATGGTAGGCCACAAATCAAGTCTCAATAAATTCAAAAAAATCAAAATCATATCAAGTACCATCTCGGACTACAGTGGAATAAAACGAGAAATTAACTCCAAGAAGAACTCACAAAACCAAACAAAAACATGAAAGTTAATAAATTTGCCCCTGAATGACCCTTGGGTCAACAATGAAATCAAGATAAAAATTTTAAAATTCCTTGAAACAAATGACAACAATGAATTAAGTTATAAAAAGCTCTGAGACACAGCCAAAGCTATGCTCAGAGAAAAATCTATAGCACTTCACATTCTTACATTAATAAGAATGAAAGACCACATACCAACAATCTAACATCACACCTCAAGGAACTAGAAAAATATGAACAAACCAAACCCAAAGCTAACAGAAGAAATGAAGATCAGAGCAGAAATCAATAAAATTAAAATAAAAAAACCAAAAGATCAATGAAACGAAGAGTTGATTTTTTTCAAAAGGTAAGCAAAAGTAACAGAAACAAAAGAAGAAGACTCAAATTAGCTCAATCAGAAATGAAAAAGGAAATATTACACCTGATACAACAGAAATCAAAGAATCATCTGAGACTATTATGAATACCTTGATGCAAACAAACTAGATCATCTAGAGTAAATGGATAAATTCTTAGAAAAATACAACCCTCCAATCCTTAATCTAAAGAAACAGAAACCCTGGACAGACTAATAATGAGTAGCGATATTGAAACAGTAGAAGCCTACCAACAAAAGTCCAGGATCTGATGGACTCACAGCTGAATTCTACCAGACCTTCAAAAAAGAACTGGTCCCAATTTTAGTGAAGCTATTCCACAAAACCGAAGAGGAGGTAATCCTCCCACTCATTTTACAAGGCCATTACCACTCTGATACCAAACCAGAAAAAGGCACAACAAAAAAAACGGTGCTAGGAAAATTGGATAGTTACATGGAGAAAAACGAAGCAAGTTATAAAAACCTCAGGGAAACAGCCAAAGCTGTACTCAGAGGAAAATCCATAGCACTTCAGGTTTACGTTAATATGAATGAAAGACCACATATCAACAACCTAACATCACACCTCAAGCAACTAGAAAAATATCCCTATTTCTCACATATACAAAAAATAACAGAAGATGGATTAAAGACTTAAACACCAGACCTGAAACCATAAAAATCTTAGAAGAAAACCTAGGAAAAACTCTTATGGATATTGGCGTCAAAGAACGTATGGCTAAAATCCCAAAAGCAAATGCAACTAAAACAAAAACAAATAAATGGAATTTCATAAACTAAAAAGCTTCTGCACAGCAAAAGAAATAATCAAGAGCATATAGGCAACCTACAGAATGGGAGAAGATTTTCACAAACTGTACATCTGACAAAAGACTAATATCCAGAATCTGCAAAGAACTCAAACAAATCAGCAAGAAAAAAGCAAATAACCCCATTAAAAAGTGGACAAATGAACAGACATCTCTCAAAAGACAATATACAAATGGCCAACAAACATTTGAAAAAATGTTCAACATTACTCATCATCAGGGAAGCACAAATTAACAATTAACAATGAGATATCATTTCATACCAGTCAGAATAGCCATTATTAAAAAATCAAAAATCAATAAATGCTGGAGCGGATTAAATGGAGTACTTACACGCTGTTGGCGGGAGTATAAGTTAGTACAATCCCTATGGAAAGCAGTATAATCTCTATGGAGATTACTCAAAGAACTAAAAGTATATCTACCATTTGATCTGGCAATCCCACGACGAGGTATCTACCCTAAGGAACAGAGGTCGTTCTATAAAAAAGACACCTGCACCTGCATGTTCCTCGCAGCACGATTTATAAATGCAAAGATGTGGAATCAACCTAAATGCCCATCAGCTGATCAGTGGATAATGAAAATGTGGTACATATACACAACGGAATACTACACAGCCATAAAAAGAATGAAATCATGTCCTTTCCAAGCAACATGGATGGAGCTGGAGATCATCACCTTAGCGAACTGACTCAGAAACGGAAAATCAAACATCATGTGTTCTCACTCATACATGAGAGCTAAATGGTCACAGAGATGGAAAAATAGACATCGGGGACACCAAGAAGGGGGCAAGGGGATTAGGGTTCAGAAACAACCTACAGGGCACATTGCTCACGATCTGGGGAGTGGGCCACCTGAGACCCAATCCCCACCACTATACAATATGTCCATGTAACACATACACGTGCACCCCCTGAATCTTAAACAAACCAACAAGCCAAAAACCCCACTAAAAACAGAAACCAGAAGCACTCAATACCAAAGGTAAGGAAAAGGGACTTAGGTTTTCTTTTACTCTTTACCAACCAATCTGATAATGACAACAGGGGAGATACATAACACTCTCTGACGTGGGTTTTCTGACTCAACTTCGCCCCGTGGATCTTCTCTTTGGGATCCTCTCAGTCTTGGCATGCTTTCTTCCCCCTTCAGCATGATCCTCCCCTTATGTCTTATTTTCCTACACAACTGGAATCCCACCCCTACGGCTGAGTGAATTTTCTAGTTATTCCTTCCATATTTTTATGTCACATCTCTATGTCTTAGTTAATGCTAGAAAAACCGTCCCACTCTCTAGCGTAACAGACGCCAACAGATTCTTTTGTTTTTGTTTTTGTTTTGTTTTTGCGTTGGAGTCTCACTCTGTTGCCCAGACTGGAGTGCAGTGGCACGCTCCTGGCCTCCGCAGCCTCGACCTGCTGCTGGGCTCCAGCGATCCCTCTGTCTCAGCCTTCCAAGTAGCCGGAACTACAGGCATATGCTACCATGCCCAACTTATTTTTCATTAATTGTAGAGACAAGGTATTGCCAAGTTACCTGGGTAGGTCTCGAAACCGCGGGCTCCAGCAAACCACTCACCTCGACTTCCCAAAGTGCTGGGATTACAGGCTACGCCACCGAGTCTGGCCACCAACAGATTCTTTAAAGAGATGCTTTACTGCACTGTCAGTTCAAAATGATCCTTTGATTCACCTTATATTATAAAACATCATTTCTAAACATGCTGCCTAAACTTGCATGTTCTTTTTCAGCTGTTGACTCCTTTATTTGAAATGCTATAATGCTAAAGAATTAAGAGACTCGCTTAAGAGTTCATTGCCATTGACTATAACTAGTAAGTGGCAAAAGTAAACATTGATTTTGGAGATTGAGCTTTGTTTTCTTGTTCTGAATGATGAAAGGAAAGGGTAACCTTCCTGTTCATACAGAACTGGAGGGTAAAGGTTATTCAACCAAATGACATTAATGATAATTCTGGGTATCAAAATCAAGAAAATGAGGTAGAAAAAAATTATGGGGACACTAAAATGTCTAAATGTACTAAAATAATGTACAGAAAATAAAATGGTATATGAATGGCATTATATATTCCTGTTAAGTCTTTGATAGATGTATCAAGTAATTTAATGGAAAAGAATAAGACATTCAGCTGGGCTCGGTGGCTCAGCCTGTAATCCCAGCACTTTGGGAGGCTGAGCTGAAGCCAGTGGATTGCCTGAGCCCGTGGGTGTGAGACGCACCTGGGCAACTAGGCGAGACCTCGTCTCTACAATAAATCAAAAAAATTAGCCAGGCATGGTAGCACGCGCCTGTGGTTCTGGCTACTTGGAAGGCTGAGGTGGAAGGATCGCCGGAGCCCAGCAGGTTGATGCTGGGGTGGCCGTGAGTGTGCCACTGCACCCTAGCCTGGGCAATGGAGTGAGACTCCAACTCAAAAAAAAAAAACAAACCAAAAAAAAAAGAACAAGATATTCAGAATGTTATTATTATTATTTGCATGTTACCAAGATCTTGACTGAGACCACTTTTTAGGAAGAAAGATGAAAAGAAATGTACCCAAGCTGGGCTCGGTGGCTCAGCCTGTAATCCCACGCCTTGGGAGGCCGAGGTGAGTGGATTGCCTGAGCCTGCGGGTTCGAGACCCGCCTGGGCAACTTGGGGAGACCTCACCTCTACAATAAATCAAAAAAAAATCAGCCGGGCATGGTAGCGCATGCCTGTAATTCCGGCTACTTGGAAGGCTGAGGTGGAAGGATCGCCAGAGCCCAGCAGGTTGAGGGTGCTGTGGCCGGGAGCGGCCACTGCACTCCAGTCTGGGTGACAGAGAGACTCCAACTCAAGAAAAAAGAAAAAAAGAAAAGAAACATACCCTTCAGGACATCTCGGTACTCTCTCATGAATCTGCATTGCTGTTCTTTTCTCACTCATCTTGGAGTTGCCTCCGTGTGTATGATAACAGAGTCCTTGCTGTGGTTTCCTCACTTCATTTTTAAAGAAGCTTGACAAGGTGGCCTCATTCTTTTCCCTGTAGATGTTTGGGGTTTATTTTGCTCAAGTCTGCTAGCAATAGTATAATCCAATTTTTAAAAACTGTCTTAACAAAAGAGAATCTGA
>CAUYQG010246388.1:0-37782 GCA_963574415.1 Tarsius wallacei | reverse complement strand
ATAAATTTTTTTCCTAACAGTGTTATTTAAGTGTTAACTTTTTCTTTTTTTTTTTTTTTTTAGTTGGAGTCCCAATCGATCGCCCAGAATTGAGTGCATTTGCCGCACCCGGCCACCGCAGCCTCGACCTGATGGGCTCCGGCGATCCTTCCGTCTCAGCCTTCCGAGTAGCTGAAATTACAGGCGCGCGCTACCATGCCCAGCTAATTTTATTTTGATTTATTGTAGAGATGAGGTTTCGCCTGCCCAGGCGGGTCTCGAACCCGCGGGCTCAGGCAATCCACTCACCTCAGCCTCCCAAGGCGCAGGATTACAGACTGAGCCACCGAGCCCGGCTAAAGTTAGTTACTCTTACAGAGGATTCCTCCTTGGTCTGTTCATATTTCTGCCATCGAATGTATTGTGTGCACTTGTTTACATCTCTCTGCTTTTCGTTTGGCTCTGAGCTCCTTCGGGCAAAGAAGGCATCTTATTTCACCTTTATATCTCCAGTCCCCTGCACCTTGTCTGCCACATTGTGTGTCTGCTTCTTACCTTTGGTTTGATTTTGTACACCTAGATTTAATTTCTATGGTAAAACCATAGCCACAGCTGAATTAATCATGTTTCCCTCTGCATTTGTAGCTCCTACGTTCTTTGCTCTGCGTCCTGGCATGACCACCTCCTGGCTGCCTCTTCTCCGTCCTTGTCCCGATCCAGGTCCTGTGGCTTCCATCTCAGAATAGTCTTTCAAATCCAGTCTCTTCTTTGTCCTCCTGGCATCACTGTTTACCACTTGTTCTTTTCTTGCTTCTCCAATATAATATGCCCCATGTCCTCTGTTGCACCCTCTCTATCCAATGGATAAAACCCAGATCTATTTTCTTAGCATCAAAGTCCTTTCCAAATCATCCATTCACTATTTCAACAAACAGTCCATGAATTCCGACCCTTTGCCGCTGATGATGTCCCACCATTTCTTCCTGCTTTCTCTTTGTTCCAGCCCCAGTGAACATGTCCAGATTCGCCCAGACACAGAAGGCCCCTTCGGTGCCCCGTGCCCTGTGTCTTTCCATACCTCATTCCCTCTTCCTGCAAAGCTCTTTCTGTCTTCTTCATCATCTGAGCTCCTACTCACCTTTCAAAATTATTTAAATATCTCTCCATGAAGTTTTCTTTGACTACTACAGAAGAGTTACTCTTACCTAGGATTCCTCATCAGTCTGTTCATATTTCTGCCATCGAATGTATTGTGAGCACTTGTTTGTTTATCTCTCTCTGCTCTTCGATCGACTCTGAGCTCCTTCAGGCAAAGAAGGTTTCTTATTTCACCTTTATATCTCCTGTCCCCCACACTTTGTCTGCCACATATAAGGACGTAATGAGAGAATGAAACCATTCTGCAGGAGTAAGATGTTCTGGGACTGAATGAAATGAAGCAGGAAACAAGTGATTGATGCTCCAAGATCTAGAATCAGACTGACTGGACTTATATTGTAGTTCTACTGCTTTTAGCTGTGTAATATTGTATAAATTTTTTGCATCTTTGAGCCTCATTATTCTCATTAGTAAAATTGATAGAATTATGGTACTTTCTTTATAGGATTACTTACCAAAAACAGATTTGGTTTATTTCAAGCTAAATGCTTATTCTTTTGTAAGGGATCTTTCATGAGTAAGTACGGAAAATAGAGTGGGAACTCTACAGAAAATTATGGAAGATAAAGTGAAGAAAGATTAATTGAGAAAGAAGAAAGAATAGGTAGTCTTACTCTATCAAACTTGCTATACAGCATAGAGTTTCATACATTAATCAAATTTATCACTTAAAATCTACATACTGCTCTCCCTAACTGTAGCCTGGGTTCATCTAACCATTGATTTTATAGTTATAGATAGTTCAGAATAAATCTGCAGCAGTGACAGGTATCTCGCTATAGAGCTTGATTCACACACCAAGATCCCACAGCGTAAAAACAAGGCCTCAAGGCCAACACCACTCCCATGTAGACCCAGGAAGTGATAAGACGAGTGACTCCACAGAGGAATGTTACTGAGCTGAGGAGAAATGGAAGGATGGCTACCAGAAAACAAAAGTGGATAATGAAATACTTATTCAGACAGGCAAGAAAATAAGAGATCAAGAGCCAGGATTATTTTACCAGGCTAGAATATTAGATTGATCTAATCAAAACAGTATTAGTCAAAGTAGGCTAACTGCTGAAACAAATAGTCCCCAAAACTCAGTGACTTCATGAAAACTTTTGATTTTCCTCATGTCACACTCTAGTACAATTTATGGGAAGAATTAAGGGATATTACTTCATGAAGTCATTCAGGACCAAGACTTCTACCTAGTCACTCTGTCATCACCTTAGGGTCTCAGAATCCTCTTCTGAATCCTGGTAGACAAGGAAAGAAAGACAGCATGAAGGGTTTGGGGGGGGGGGGGGCGTTGAAGAGCAAGGCCTGTGTTCATATTCCATTGACCAGAACTCTGTCACATGGTTACACTTAAATGCAGAGGAAGTTGGGAGAAAAATTGTCCATCTGTAAGCTCAGAATGATAATGAAAACATCTTAGAGAGCAGCTTCCCAGCCTCTGCCACAAGGGATGGGATGCAAGAAGATGGTGAGATATAAAGCCCTAACTTTACATTAAAAATGTCAGCTTCACAAATATAGGCTATAAGATGTCTGACTTGGCTGTGGTTCTTGAATAAAAGACATCTGGGACTGGAAAGAAATATGAAATACTGGTTGGTCATCAGATAACCATTAACCAAGGATATTTTTGTTTTTCAAAGTGCATTATTCAAGGAAATTTAGATAGTAGCAAGAGCATAGACTGTCTTCACCTCTTACTTAGCTATGTGTCCTTGTGTGTGTCCTAAATTGTCTGAGCCTCAGCTAGCACAGCTGTAAAATAGGAGAAAAGCTTGTGGTGCATGTCCTTTAACTATTGCCACAATTATGCATATAAAAAACCTCAAACTTAGTAGCTTAAAAGAATAATTTATTCTTACTTATGTCTGTAGGTTGATTGGGTTAGCTTTGCTTTGGGCTGCAGGTCTGCAAGGCCATTAGGTCTTTCTTCTAATGGTGTCTATTCTGGGGCCTGAGCTGAAAGGGCAGCACCTGCAGTACCTGAGGAAAGCAATTCTCATAACGATGGGGGCAGAGATGTGAGAAGAATAGTAGAAACACGCAATGCCTCCTAAGGTCTTGGCACAGAATTAGCACACAGTTACATCTGTTTTGTTTCTTTTGTCCAAAGCAAAGTCACATAGCCAAGCCCAATATCAACAATGGAGGGAAATAAACTCACTCCACACAAGTAAGTGATATTGTAAGGTAACATGTCAAAGGGCATTCTAACAGTGGTGAGAAAAATGATTCAATCTACCACACTGACATTTTGTATGACTGTGGTGATGACTTAGCAATACATAAAGCATCTAGTCCCATTCTTGGAAACATGGGGGTCTCAGTAAAAACAGAAACCATGATAATAGTCATAATGATGGTGATAATGATGTATTCAGATTTTGTATCCTAGTGTACTCTCAGTGGCTTAGAACTTATCTCCCAGATTGTGTTCAATTTTGGTCCTTTTTTAAAAAAAACAAATACATTGACAAACTAGACTGCAAGGCCTAGGGATCTGGAAACTGTGTTGAAGGAACTAAAAATATTTAGTCCAGAGAAGAATGGCCCATATAAAAAGTAAATGCACCCAAATACCAGAAGGGTTACCTCATTGCAAAAGGAATAAACTTGTAGAATAATGGAAGGAACTAGCAGTCTGGGAATTCTCTTGGAGCCCAGTAGATAAAGGAAGCTCATGAAGACATTTGATGGGGAGAAGCACAGTGTGGGCTGTCATTTTGCTGAGCAAAGACATGCACAAAGGAGGTAAGTAGCGGTGAGCAAAGCCATGTTCTCCACAGTTGTGCAAAGGAGATGCTGAGAGCAGTTGGGGGTTTCTAAAAGACCTGGGGTTTTGTGCCTGGGAAAACACATGCTGTAGCTCCCTTTTTAGTTTCTTTTGATCTCATAGACTCATGGTCCCTCATTCCAATGTGTCTATTTTATTTCACATTGATTCTACAAACATACCACTCTAAGAGGCTTCTCCAAGTCTCCAAGCCCCACCAGGGCAGTGTGAGACTCTCCAAGCAGTGATCCCCTCCTCCTCTTTTAAGCTCAACTCTCCCCTCCCCTTTTTCCCAATCATCCTTAATTAAACTGTTTGAAAGCTGCAGCTTGATTTTAATTAGAGCAAAATTGGGAAGATTAGAATGAAATTGGCCAATCATTGTTTACGGGCCGTTGTTTGAGAACACAGCAGGCTGCTAAATTACCTCCATGCCAGGCTTCTTGAGTTCTCCCAGACAGTGAGAAGGATGGGTCACCAGGACGTCCGGGGAAGGATGGCCTCATTTCTGCTCTTGTGCATCTTTGAGTTGCAAGGGCTGACATATTATTTAACCAAATGTCTCCTGGATTGAAACTTTCCTGCCTGGGGAATTCTTTAGCCTCAGTGGTAGACAAGACAAATAATGACCTGCAAAGTATGACAGAGGTGAACAGTGGTCCCTGAGCATGAGCACGGGTCACAAAGATAGAAAATCGTTGGTGTATGCCCAAAGTTCTAGTCAAACTCTACTGCTAGTCAACTGAGACTTGGGGCAACTCATTCCTCTCAGCTTCTCTGTCTCTTTGTGTGTCAACCTGTAAAAGCTTAATAGTTAAATAATGATGTTTTCTATTTCTTTCTTCCATGTTCTCTGTATAGATAAAATAATTGAGCATGTGTAAAAATTGTGTGCAAATTTTAAAAAAAAACTAAAGGAAAGCACTACAGCAATATAAGAGATTATGGTTTTTATTATCATTTCTTTTTATAGCTCAGATTAATCATGTCTTATTCATTATAGCAGTAAAGGCTCTAATAGCCAAGTACATTACAGTAATCTGTTGTTGAGATAGAAATCTCCCAATGATGTGATGTGTCGTGAAATACTGCCTTCTGTATGAAAGCCAAGGCATGATATATCCCTAAGCCCTAAAATGCCCAGCTAGAGAACGTGAAGCATTGTAGCTGAGTCACTGCAGTAAATATCTGGGATCCCTCAATGCACATGTTGGCTTTGGCTATTCTTGTTCATGTGAGTTTTTCAAGATGGAAAATGTAAATCCTGTGAAAAAGAAGAAGTGATAATGTCTTAGCTTGGTGGGTTAAGTTCTGTGATAGGGTCTGCAGACCCTGATGTGAGGTATATTAGGAGAAATATGAAGCAGGAGAAGGCTTCATTGTGTCTGGAACTGTTTAGGAAGATCACCAGTTTAATACTGTGGTGCTTATTGAGTCTCCTGTGTCAAACTGGCAAGTCTCAAGCTAATTGGGAGAAGACAAATCTCCAAGGAAAACGTGGGCTCTGAGAACAAAGACATGTGTTTATCCAGAGTTGGTTGGTATGTACAAAGTTTCCCTGTAGGACGTTGGCTAATGGATTAAGTAGACTAGTAAAGTCACAGGAAAAATGACAAGTCAAGTATCCATGTCCTTAGCTTAAGGTCAGTTCATCTCTTTTGCTCCAAAGTTCCTAAATATTTTATTCATAGAGCCAACTCAGATGCCCATCAAAAGTGGACTGGAAAAAGAAAATGTAGTACACATATATGATGCAGCCATAAAGAAGAACAAAATCATGTCCTTTGCAGCAGCATGGATATAGCTGGAGACCATCATTCTAAGTGAACTATCACAGAAACAGAAAACCAAATACCCTGTGTTCTCACTCAGAAGTCGGCCCTAAGCATTAGGCATGCAAGCACAAAGACAGTAACAACTGATGCAGGGCACTACTAATTGGGGGAGGAAAGGAGGGAGGATAAAAGGTACACAACCACCCACTGGGGACCATGTTCACTACCAGGGGAGAGAGGGTTTGCTAGAAGCCCAAACTTCACCTCCATGCAACTTGTGTATCGAATCCTCCTATGTACCCTGCAACTCTAAAATTTAAAAGTAAATAAATAAATATAAAAAATATTTAAAAAGAGTTCATAACAACATTCCTGAAGGGGGAAAATATTTTATTCAAAAGTCTATCCTGTGTCTGCCTTCATTTTTCAGAGAAAACCAACGTACTTTTTCTTATAAGTATGGTTCTTACCAAAACAACTGTTTGGAGAATGGTAGCCGAGTCTCTTCTAGCACTGCAGTTTCTTTAATCACTAAAAGGTGGAGGGGGCTGCGACTTCCAAAAAAAAAAAAAAAAAAAAACGAAAATATTATTGGACTAGATCAGGAGGGCTAAAGAATAGAGAAGGGTGATAGTCCCTACCACAACAGCCCTCTTGGCTGTCATTGTTTGCTAAGTGGTGTGCTTGGAGCTAGGCCCCTAGGCTCCAGGGCTGTCATAAGACATCTTCTTGACCTCTAAGGGAGTCCTAACTGCTATGTGAGAAACACTGCCACAGTGAGCAGGCAATGATGGGTTAGCCCTGCAGGAAACAGTAGGAGGAACTTGGGAGTCAAACTTGGGAGGAACAAACAGCTCCCAGCATTCAGGGGCACACTGACACTGGGATAGGATGGTGCCAAGCCTGCAGGGATGCCTTGGTGGTGGGGGACAAATAGAGCTGTGTGCTCAGGATATAGGGATGTGACTTTCCCAATGACAACCGCATCTGTGGACTTGAAAATGGGCCTGGACATGCTTCCCACGCAGAGGTGGAAAGATGAAAGATCTACTAGACAACGGGTGAGAGAATAATCAGGCTGTGAGCACGAAGTCTCAGCAGAGCCACCCACATTGTGGGCTGCAGTGTTTATTACAGGTTGAGTAACCCTTATCCAAAATGCTTGGGACGAGAAGTATTTTGGATTGGGGATTTATTTCAGACTTTGGAATATGTGTGTTATACTGGATCAGCATCCCTTATCCAAAAATTCGAACTTCTAAATGCTCCATTGGGCATTCCCTTTGAGCTTCATGTCGGTACTCAAAAAGTTTTGCATTTTGGAGCATTTTAGATTTCAGGTTTTGGATTAGTGATACTCAGCCGGTATGACTAGATTTTAACTTCCTTGAGGTATAGTTGTGTGTTTGAGCATGTGTGTGTGTGTGTGTGTGTGTGTGTGTGTGTGTTTCTTAATACTGTCTCCCTTAAGGCTTCATAGGAAGGGAGGCTTCCTAGGTATTGACTCTTCATGGAGGCAGGGTCAATGTTCTCAGTTTATAAGCTTGGAAAGTGGTGCTTCCGCAGTGCTTCTGCGGGCGACTGCTGGAATAGCACCTGGATGGAAGCCTCCAGCTGTGCTGTTTGTGAGTCTTCCATCTTCAGTGAGAGACCCTGTGGGGGGGATAGTTGCTGGCAGATTTCTCGTTGACCTTGTGTAATGCAGTGCTGCGGGGTGGCTGCTGATATAAGAATCGGTAGCTATGGCTTGAAGCTTACCACATTTTATTTACATCTTTCAAATTAGGAACACCGTGTAGCCATTTAGTATTCTCATTGGAGACCCTTTTGCTTCAAACCCAGAGCTGGCCCAGTTCCAAAACTCCACTGAAGCTCCCGTTGCCTGAGGTCTGGCATGACTGTGGTTCATCTCTCTTACTGCAGGCCCCTTTGGATTCTGGGGAAATCCCCAAGTTCATGTACAACCAGAAGCATCCTTTACTGGCAATCTGCACCCTTAGTGGTAAGCAGTTTGGGACAAAGATAACTATGATCATTTTAGCACTGAATTTTTAGATATCTTTCTATCATCTAAAATATTCTGAATGTCAGTATTTGTGGCTGATATAACACACCGGATCATTCCTTCCAGTCTGGGTTATACCTTCCTTAGATGTTGTTTTAGTTTTTACTAATGATTCTGTGGGTATATTAACCCTTTGACAGAAATACATTTTGGTCACTCTAACCTAAAATATGCTCGAGGGAGGTGGGAAATTAAATACACTTCTGTAAATACACTTCTGTAAATCATAGCAGTTTACTGAAGCACCCTTTTGAAGTGCCTTGGAAATGTCTTTTACAGGCTAAGTCCACATTAAAGAGCTCTGTTCACCCCTTGTCTCAATCCATGGGCCCTATAAGAAGTGGCCTCTGTTGTTCTGAAAGCACTTTACTTAGGGGCTACAGTACTGTTTGAAATGTTTGCTTTCTCAGACTGTTTACTGTGTAACAAACACAGTAGGAGAAGGTTTTAGGAGAAATGGCTAAATTGAAATGGAGATTTACTTGATGTCTTAATTGAAACAAAGATGATGGCTTAATTGAAGCAGTGTGTGTTAATATAATTGACATATAGAAAACATCCTTTGCCTAGAGAAAAAAAAGCCTTGATTATTTTATTACTGGAAAAAAAACTGCTAAATGAAAAATCAGAAATGAACATTTCTTCTTTGAATAGCTCAGGCTGCCTTCCAGTATTGCCTTCTGAGCTTTTCAGATGCTGGAAAGAACCAGGTTAATAAGTTCTGGAAGCACATTTTTACCACTTTCTGGCTCAGCCTCCATTCACGGATGTTTCCCCATTATTTTGATTCAAGGAAGGACCTCAAAGGGCAAAAAAGAAACTAGTAAGAGCAGAAGAGAAAACCACTGGAAGCCCTTAGTGTCTGAACCTTCCTGGGGCTGAGACCTTATGCCTAATCCTTCCTTCCTTCCCCTTCCCTCCCTCCCTCCCTTCCTTCCTTCCTTCTTTCCCTTTTAATGGGCTATCTGTGTTGTCCAGGCTATTCTTGAGCTCCTGGGTTCTAAGGATCCTCCTGCCTCAACCTCTGGAGTGTCTTGAACTATAGGCATGTACCACCACACTTATGCTTATGCCTAATTCTGAGTTAGCACCCCACTGTAGTTTACTATGAAAATGGGTTTTGGGTGTTTTTTTCTTGTTGTTGGTTTTGGTAAATGTAGCTCCTTTTATGCATCCTTTGGATACTTTTTCCAAGGAAATTCTCCAAATATAGTTTCTATTCCTGTGCACTCTTTCTTTATTGAAACTCTCTCTTCATACATACATACACTTTCACTCAATGTTGCGGTTGTCCCTTGGCGTTTCACAGGCCAAAGTAGTAGAGGGTAGTGGTAAAGACTGTGTGTCCTGGAGCCACACAACTTGTGTTTACATCCTGACCTTGCCACCTACTGGCTGTTACCTACTGGGCAAGTTAGCTTATTTGTGCCTCAATTTCATCATGTATAAAATGAAGATAATTATATTTTGCCCCTTATAGGAGTGTTTCAAATGTTCTATTAGCTAATCCTTGTAAGATGCTTAGAATGCCTAGCACATACTAAAAAGTCATTAAATGTTTGCCATTATTTTTTATTATTTGCTCATAAAAAGCTTCCTAAGACAGTATCATTCATTTTTCTAGGTCATTTTTTATTCTGTTATGATTTCCCAAGCAGCCTTGGGAAATCATTTCCCAAGGGTCTGGGTTCAGGCCCTTATCTCTAATTCCTCCCATGTACCCTGTGTATGGACTTGATTTTGATTTTTTGTTTTTTTGTTTTTTTGTGGAGATGGGGGCAAGACATCAATTGCTTCTTCTGCAAATGAGAGAAAACCACCTTAATCCAGAAAGGTTTTGATGTGGTGTGAATGTTGTACTGTGTTTTGGATATGCAGTAAATTCATGTTCTGTGTTGTAGATAATTAAAGAAATGGAATATTCTGGGTAATGAAAATATTTGTGTTAAAGGACAGTAAACATTTAGAAAGGACTAGAATGTAATAAAATATACTTAACCTCATCTAAACAAAGGAGAACTATATTGTAGACACAGCAGTGTGATATTGACCTGGATCTTAAGCACAGCTCTGCTACTTACTACCAGTGTGACTTCATCCAACCTACTTTCTCTGGGTCTCAGTTGTTGCATCTATTGGTACTGCCATCATAGTTGCTGTTAAGCACTGGGGCTGGGTCAGGACACTAACTTTTTGTTCTGGTTCTGCTACCAACTGGTTATAATGGTCTAGATAAATCATTTACACTCTGTGTTTTATAATTTTCTCTTTACATGAGAGTTGGGATAGTTCTTCTTAACCGGTGTGCACACAGGTATCATGCTGCAAATGGACTACAAGTATGTTTACATATTGACCCTCTTAGTCCTGGGGAAATTAGCCAAAGTCTGGAGAAGCAGAACTTCCTGCATTGTTTGGTCTCCTCTGATTCGAGCAGCCTCATCCATGGACTACGATGATTCATATAAAGAGAATTTTCAATACACACAACAATGTGAAAAAGATTGGAAAATACTACTCAAATGTTTCTTCCAGTTCTAACAACCCAGACTTTCTTCCCAGTAGTTGTGTGACATCAGGCAAATTATTTAGCTTTCTGAGCTGTGATTGCCTCACTTAAGTAAGATTTACTCAAACTTTATTGGTTTGAATAAAATATTTGATTTTCCAAGTCTGATGTTGGGCATAGGAAGATAAAGACTAAGTTAGTACAGACTCCAATACTCTTGCTTCTTTTGGTGAAACTTAACGCTGTGAGTGTGGCAGAAATTGTTGTCAGATGCAGCGAGGAGGAATAGAGATGGTAATTTGAGCATAAAGCAGAACAGAGCCAATCAAGGGTTTTTTGAATTGTTGGACTTTGGGGCACGGACAGTCCTTGGAAGTTATTCCTGTCCATTGCAGACACTAGAAGAGGACACAAATCACTTTACCAAAGCAAAACAATATACCGGCAGTACTTTGATTTCTATTTTTTTAATGCACAAAATTATGCCTATGTTATGTTTTTATAAATCAAATCAAATTTTCTTATTGATAAGTGTACACATTTAGAATGTTTTATTTCATTTCAGATCAATCACTAATTGGTTGTAGTTTCCATGCATTCATTCTTGTAACTTTTTTAAAAAATGAAGTTGTCAATAATTTGCAAAAAACGAAAGAACTAGGAGAGCTGTGACATAATATAAGCCACAACTTGTGGAGAATTTCTTATTCCATCATTCAACGAAAATATGTTGAACATTTATTGTTCTATTGTTAGAACATCTAGCACTTTCCTATTGCTGGTGTGACAGAGTTGAATAAGTGGAAAAAAATCCTTTAGATTTAGATTAGAGTTTATGTTCTAATGGAAGAGAAAGAAAGAAAAAATAAATTTTCATGTAATGGATAAATAATAACAAGAAATGTGGACCAGAGCATGAGGTCAGAAAGCGAGAGAGGATGCTCTTTTGGATAGGATGGTCAGAGAAAACGTCTCAGAAGAGGTAGTGTTTGGCAGTCCTAAATGAAGTGACTAAGCAAGCCATGCAGCTACCAATTTTTGTTTATTAGATTTAATTAAAGAGGGGCCCACTTCTATGTTAACATGGCCTTTCCTTTCAGTGAGGGGCTTTGACTGTTGTAACAAATTTTGGAAAAATGAAAGAATCCCTTTTCCCCCTAGCAATCTAGAAAAATAATAGGTTAGAAATTATTAATGAGGTCTAGGAGTGACCAATCCCAAAGCAAGGTGGCTGGGTTTGATAACCCTATGTTTTTTGTTGATGTTGCTGTTTTCAATAATCTGGTTTTTATGACCCATCAATGTAATTATCAACTAGCCAATGAGAGGTACTAGTTGCCATCCAGCCAATTAGAAATGAAATCAAGCAACTGTTCATTACCCTGCAGCAGGATTTGGGATAGAAAATGCTTTTGACAAATGCTCTGTACTCTGATTAAAGTTTAGCATTTCCTGCACAAAGAAAATAGCTGATCATATATTATTATGAACTTACTGCTTAGATAAATAAAGGTATACAACCAGAATGTTTAAAGACTTTGTTGAGACCATGAATTATTAATCACCCATTTCCCTTAACACATGATTCTCTCCATCATAGTCTCCAGAGTTAGATGGGGGATCTATCGCCTTAAATTGGCATGGTTTTTATTTATTTATTTTTAAATTTGTTTATAATTCACACATCATTGTACATGTTTATGGGGGTACAGTGTGATGTTTCAATACATACATGTATATATTTCATAATGATCAAATCATGGTAATTAGCACATCAAACATCAAACGTGTATTATTTCTTTGTGGCGTTAACTTTCAAGATCCTCTTTTCTAGCTATCTCAAAATCTATAATATATTATTATGAGCTACAGTCACCCTACAATGTAATAGAACACCAGAATTTATTTTTCATATCTAGCTGTTAACTTTGATTCATTGGCCAATCTCTATCTCCCTTTTCCCTTCTCCTTCCTAACCTCTGGTAGCCACTATTCAGCTCTTTAATTCCACAAAAATTCCCAACTTTTAAAAAATTCTATGTATGAGTAAGATTATGTGGTATTTGTCTTTCCATGGCTAGCTTATTTCACTTAACATTATGTCCTCTAGCTTCATTCGTGTTGCCGCAAATGACAGGATTTCCTTCTTTTCAGAGTTGATAATATTCTATTGTGTGTATCTTCAGTTGATGGACATTTAGGTTGATTCTGTGAATAGATCTACAGTAAACATGGGGGTACAGATCTTTCTTTGACATACTGGCTTCAATTTCTTTGAACAGATGCCCAGTAGTGGAACTGCTGGATTATATGGTAGTTCTATTTTTAGTTTTTTGTGGAACCTTCATACTGTTTTTCATAATGGCTGTACTAATTCACATTCCCACCAATCGTGTAGGAATGTTTCCCTTTCTCTGCATCCTCAGTAGCGTTTCTTAGCTTTTTTTGTATTTTTTAAATAATAGTTCTAACTCGGGTGAAGTGATATCTCATGGTGGATTTGGTTTGCATTTACCTAATGATTAGTGATGTTGAGCATTTTGTCATACACCTGCTGGCCATTTGTACATCTTCTTTTGAGGAACGTCTATTCAGATCTTTTTGCCCATTTTTAAAATTTGAATTTTTGCTACTGAGTTGTTTCAGTTCCTTGGATATTCTGGATATTAACCCCTTGTTGGTAGCATAGTTTGCAAAAAAATTTCTTCTATTCTGTAGGTTGTTTCCTCACTTTGTTTATTGTTTATTTTATTTTGCAGAAGCTTTTAGTTTGATATAATGCCATTTGTCTATTTTCTTTTGTTGCCTGTGCTTTTGACGTCTTATCCAAATATTCTTACCCAGACCAGTGTTATGAAGCGTTTGCCCTATCTTTTCTTCTATTCACTTTATAGTTTTGAGTCTTACCTTTAAGTCTTTAATCCATTTTTAGTTGATTTTTTTTTAATATGGTGAGAAATAGCTGTCTAATTTAATTCTTCCACATGTAAATGTTCTATTGTCTCAGCACCATTTATTTAAGAGACTGTCCTTTCCTCAGTGTGTGTTCCAAGTACCTTTGTTGAAAACCTGTTTATTTATTTTATTTTATTATTCTTCAGACTCCTCATTTGCACTCCATGGATTTTGGAGGAAGGTTAGACCAACAAGGTTTGGCACTGTCATAATGAGCAGAGTTGGGATGAGTGAGGAAGTTGTGAAGACTACATTGTGTTGCTTCCTCAGGCAGTGGAGCTGGGTCTTACCAGTATAACTTTGGTGACAATGGAAAACTCCTTTCTTACTAATGAATATGATCTTTTAAATTTAATTCCTGGGCAAAGATTCTCTTTTAGATATCTGTCTCCTTTAAAATGCAAACATTTCAATGAGAAGATAAGCTTGAAAATTAAAATCCTTTATGGAACTAGAAAGGAACAACTTCACCATCTTCTGGAAGAGGGCCTCTCAAAATATGAGCCCTCTTAGTCTCTTTCAGAGTGTTTGTGTTGACATTTGTTCTAAACAAAACTGCTGACACCTTAATTTGAATAAAAGCAATCACACCAAATGACACTAATAGCCACATATTCTTCATCATTACACACTTGAACCTAAACACACACATCCACACATACTAGCTTC
This sequence comes from Tarsius wallacei, assembly GCA_963574415.1. Taxonomy (NCBI): domain Eukaryota; kingdom Metazoa; phylum Chordata; class Mammalia; order Primates; family Tarsiidae; genus Tarsius; species Tarsius wallacei. The sequence goes on along the minus strand of CAUYQG010246388.1, from coordinate 23,893 downwards.
ACCTAAGAATGTCCTTAAAGCAGTAACATTTATTAATTTTGTTGAATCTTGACCAGTGACTACATGTCTTTTTAATATTCTGCATAGTGAAATAAGAAGTACACATAAAGCACACCTGAGACTACTGAAATACTATAGTCATCTCAAGGAAAAATACTTTTGTGGCTGAGTTGTGTACTGAATTAGCCACTTTTTTCCTGGAACTCCATTTTTCTTAAAAGCACAAACAACAGACAAACTATGATCATTCAGACTTGAGTGTTTGGCAGACATTTTCTCAAAACAAAAAAAATGAATGAAACCAGTCTCTGCAAGAAAAAACAACTGACAGTTTTGTTACTAATAATAAAATGTAAGCTTTTAAGTGAAAATTATAGTGTAGATAACTTGTGTATGTTATCATGAGTTTGACAGCTTCCTAATATCGAAAGACTTTTCTGATGAATTTGGTGGTGATATTAACTAATGTGATGTTTTAATATTATATAATGAAAAGTGTCAAAATGTGGATGATCTGCATAACTCAGTAATGCAATATTTTCCAGATGACCAACACATGATGTTACAAAATCATGCAGGGTAAAACAGTCCATTCAGATTACATTATAGAACACTGGATTTTCATGTAACAGAATACAAAAAGTTCACTGTAAGGTTTCAGGTCCCAGACTGTAACTAACCTTTAAGAGACTACCATCTGTTTAGCATAGTAACAAAAATGTAAATCTACAATTATAACCACAGACTGAATGTTGAAGCAAATATGAGAATGCAGCTTTCTTCTGTTAAGCCTGTATTAAAGAGATTTGCAAAATGCAAAGCCATGCCACTCTTCATGCTATATTTGTTTTGTTTCAGAACATACAGTTGTCATAAAAGTGTTATGTTATATGCAGTGGGTTTATTATATTCATCTGTAAATGAAATAAGTAAATAAATTTATTTTTTTCAGTTTTAATTAAGGTAAATGTCAATAAATAAACAAATATGGGGGATTCATAATTTTTAAGAGTTTAAGGGGATTGGAGACCAAAATAAATTTAATTTTTTCAGTTTTAATTATGGCAAATATCAATAAATAAACAAATATGAGGGATTTGTAATTTTTAAGAGTCTAAGGGGATCAGAGACCAAAAAGTGAGAACTATTGTTCTACAGCAACCTTCCTAACTTTACAAGCAAATGACTGAGGCCTTGATAAGTGGTGTGGTTCATCCACTGTGCGCCAACTATGACTGGATCACATCTCTGTAAGCCATTATTCCAATATTTGTTTTTTCTATTACTCTACACTATTCACCATTACTACCTTCATGTGGCTAAACTGATCAGCTACCCTCCAATGAGAAAGCTGGATAGGAGATGCTCTAATGGATGTCAGTGGAGATAGGGTCTTCTCACAGCCCAGGACTGACAGGAAAGGTGGGAGGCCCAGGTGCTCTTCCAGGCTCTGGGTGCCTCCAGCTGGTAAGAAATGGACTGAGAGGCAATGGGAGAGAGGGGGGAGGTATGCAAGTGGAAGTAGAACACGACCTTCAACAGATTTTATGCCTTTTGTTCTGACACACAGTGAGTGTTTCCTTATCCCTTGGCTTTCTCTCTAGGGAGTTTGCCCGTTGGAAAGTAAACAGCTTGGCTCTAGAAAGAAAGGACTTCTTCAGTTTGCCCTTGCCTCTTGCCCCAGAGTTCATACGGAACATCCGCCTCCTTGGAAGGAGACCCAACCTGCAACAGGTTACTGAAAACCTGATTAAAAAGTACGGCACTCATTTCTTACTTTCTGCCACCCTTGGAGGTAAGCCACATCACAATCTAGAGTTAATTGGTTGCTAGACCATTGAAAAGAGCTCTAAGACCCATGTAGTATAGCTCCAGCAGTCTTCCTGAGTCTTCTGTTCTTCCTGGCCTATTATTGCCTGAGAAATGTTTTCTTCCGGGTACATTTGAGAACAGTGTGATTTCTTGACGTCCCAATTCACCCCAGAACACATTTCTATTTACTTACAAGTATCTCCTAAGGAGGCATATGGGAGGTGGTCCTGCTCCTACTAAGCTCATGCCAGCAGGGGGCACTCCCAGTTTTATTTTGACTGAGTCATCCACCACCTCCCCCCCACCCCTCCCCAAGACTTCTTCACTTCCTAATATTGACTGTGGCTACAATGGTCAGACCCACAGGCAAAGAAGTGGATGACCACGGAGTCCCTGATCCCTGCTTCCTCTCTATAAAGATTGCTAACTGATCAAACCATTTCCAACGATTCTGGGCTGGTGAATCATGCCCTGGTGGGGATAAGGGTGGAGTTGGACTTGAGCAACATGTGACCAGGACCCTGGGCAGAATCCACAAGCTCTGAAGAGACAGTTTTCTCTGCCCTGCGAAGAAAAAGCAGGAGTTACTATAACATTTAGCTCACTGTCTGATGGACAAAAAGAAGCTCTCCAAGGGTTCAGGCCAGTTGCCGGCATGTGGTCGGTGTTGACTGTTTGATGAGGGAGGAGGGAGGTGGAGCTTTGAGGCTGTTGTCCTTTTTGTGGGAGCAGAAATAGCTGGTGACTTCTCATAAACAACTTGAGAGAGAGGACTGTATCTTCCCCATGGAGGTAGGTTGCTTGAGACAGAGATCAATAGAGGACGTTAAAGGAATAAGCTGGGGGGAGGAGAGGGGGTGAACTTTGAGAGTCTTAAAGAACTAAGGAAAAGAAGAAGGACCTCTCAGGCAGTGTGGCCTGTTGGTCTATGGCACAGACTGATGAGACTATTCTAAAGATGGAGGACTGGGAGAAGAGATTGTCGGGAGGGGAAGCACGCTCCCCTTAAGGGGCTCCATCTCTGTGGGCCAAGCATTTCATGTTCTTGTTAGCAGGGGATTCAGGAGCAGAAAGCCTCACCGATAAACTCCTGTTGTTTGCTGCAGGAGAAGAGTCCCTAACCATTTTTGTGGACAAGCGGAAACTGAGCCGAAAAACAGAGACAACAGGAGGTGCCTCTGTAGTGGGGGGCAGTGGGAACAGCTCTGCAGTGTCCCTGGAGACCCTACACCAGCTGGCAGCCTCCTACTTCATCGACAGAGAAAGCACACTGCGAAGGCTGCACCATATCCAGATAGCCACAGGGGCCATCAAGGTAAGGCCTGAGAGGAAGGGGGTAGACGGTGGGAGCAGGGGGAGGGAAGGCGCAGAGAAACCAAGGGGAAGCCGAGCCTCCTCCAGCTCCAGGTCAGCCAGGCTCAACTGATGGGAGAGGGAAAGAAGCTTTCTGATGGAGGCACAGCTAGTCCTCATTTATTCCACCCCAGACACTCAGGGAACACCCACTCTGCGGCAGGCTCAGCAGGGACTGCTGTGTACAACAGACAATGTCCCTACTGTCACAGAGGTTATGTTCTGGGGAGATGGAGGTAACAAGTGAAAAACAACAAAGTAGTTTCAATGATGATATAAAGAAAAATCAGAGTCATAAGGTACACGTTTCCTGGGGGAATGGGAGGAAGCAGCTCAGATTAGTAGAGGGCACTTTAGGACTAAGATCTTAATGATGAAAAACAAGCTGTGTGCAGAACTGAGGGAAGAGTGTTCAGGCAGAGGGAATGGTAAGTGCTAAGGCCTTGAAGTGAGAACCAGTTTGCTGCCTCATTGGAATACAGAGAAGACTGCTGCGATATCCGGGAAGTGAATACAAAAAACAGTGATACATGATGAAGTTCAGAAGTAGGCTGGAGTCAGATTACATGACCATGAGAAGGAATTTCAATAAAAGTCAAAGTGGAGTGAAAAAACACTGGAGAGTTTCAGCAGGGGAGTGACATGATCTCATGTATATTTTAAAAAGATAAATATTTAATTTGACTTTAACAACTGTAAACTTTATTGCATCTTCTCTATTTGTGCTTAGGAGATTTCTAGTAAAGTTCATATTGTTTTAGGGAAGACTAATGAAAATACTGCACATGAGAATGCAGTTAGGTTTTTATTCTAAATATAAAGTTAAGGTGAATAGACATCAAACTTGTCTTATATCTGCTTTTATCCCATCTGGAACTCACAAGGTAATTTTCTTTTATTAATTCATTTGATAATTATTTATTGACCACATATTGTGTGTCCGACACTGTTTTGGGTCCTGAGAATACAAGAGTAACAAAACATATAAAGTCCTTGCCCTCATGAAGCTTGAATTCTAATAGCAGAGACATGGTTAAAGAAATATACAGGCATACCTTGTTTTATGATGCCTTGCTTCATTGCTTTTTGCAGATATGTATCATTTACAAATTGAAGGTTTGTGGCAACTCTAGGGCAAGCAAGTCTACCGGCACCATTTGACCAACAGCATGGGCTCACATTGTGTCTCTATGTCACGTTTTTGTGGTATTTTTTTGCATATTTCAAGGCTTATTATTAGTATATCTGTTATGATGATCTGTAATTAGTGATCTTTAATGTCACTATTGTAATTATGTGGGGGCACCACCAACTACACCCATATAAACACAAATTTAATTGATAAATGTTGTGTTTGTGCTGACCACTCCACTGACTGGCCATTTCCCTATCTCTCTGCCTCTTTGTGCCTTCTGATTCCATAAAAAACAACAATATTAAAATTAGGACAGTTAGTAACCCTACAGTGACCTCCAATTTTTAGGTGAAAGGAAGAGCCACACGTCTCTCTTAAAATCAAAGCTAAAAATGATTAAGCTTTGTGAGAAGGGCATGTCGAAAGCTGAGGTAAGCCTTTTGCACTGGTTAGCCAAGTTGTGAATGCAAAGGAAAAGTTCTTGAAGAAAATTTAAAGTGCTACTCCAGTAAACTTATGAATGATAAAACGAAACAGCTGTATTGCTGATATGGAGAAAGTTTCAGTGATATGGATAGTTCAAACCAGTCACAACATTCCCTTAAGCCAAAGTCTAATCCAGAGCAAAGGACTGACTCTCTTCAATTCTATGAAGGCTGAGAGAAGTGAGGAAGATGCAAAAGGAAAGACTGAAGTCAGCAGAGGTTAGTTCCAGAGGTTTAAGGAAAGAAGCCGTCTCCATAACATAAAAGTGCAAAGTGAAGCAGCAAAGGCAGAAGTAAAACTGCAACAAGTTATCCAGAATATCTAGCTATGATCACTGATGAAGGTTGCTATACTGAGCAACAGATTTTCACTGTAGACAGGACAGCCTTCTATTGGAAGAAGATGCCTGCTAGAACTTTCATAGCTGAGAGGAGAAGTCAATGCCTGGCTTCAAAACTTCCAAGGACAAACTGATTCTTTTGTTAGGGGCTAATGTAACTGGTGACTAAGTTGAAGCCAGTGCTCATTTAACCATTCTAAAAATCCCAAGACTTGTAAGAATTAGGCCAAATCTACTCTGCCTGTGCTCTATCTATAAAATAACAAGGCCTAGAAGACAGCACATCTATTTACAGCATCGATTACTAAATATTTTAAGCTCACTTTTGAGATTCCTTTCAAAATATTACTACTCATTGACAATGCACCTGGTTACCCAAAAACGCTGATGAAGATGTACAAGGAGATGAAAGATGTTTTTAATGCCTGCTAACTCAATATCTTTTTTGACTTTCAATCCTTATTTAAGAAATGTATTTCATAAGGCTATGGCTGTCATAGATAGTGGTTCCTCTGACAGAACTGGGCAAAGTAAATTGAAAACCTTCTGGAAAGGATTCACCATTTTAGATGCCATTAAGAACATTTGTGATTGATGGGAGAAGGTCATAATATCAACTTTAATGGAAGTTAGGGAGAAGTTGTTTCCAACCCTCATGGATGACTTTGAAGGATTCAAGATTTCAGTGGAGCTGGGCTTGGTGGCTCAGCCTGTAATCCTGCACCTTGGGAGGCTGAGGTGAGTGGATTGCCTGAGCCCGCGGGTTCGAGACCCACCTGGGCAACTTGGCAAGACCTCATCTCTACAATAAATCAAAAATTAGCCGGGCGTGGTAGCGCGCAACTGTAGTTCCAGCTACTTGGAAGGCTGAGGCGGAAGGATCGCCGGAGCCTAGCAGATCGAGGCTGTGGTGGCCGGGAGCGGCCACTGCACTCCAGTCTGGGTGACAGAGTGAGACTCCAACTCAAAGAAAAAAAAAAGATTTCAGTGGAGGAAGGAACTGCAAATATGGTGGAAACAGCAAGAGAACTAGAATTAGAAGTGGAGCCTGAAGATTTGACTGAATTGCTGTAATCTTGTGATAAAACTTGAACAGATGAAGAGTTGCTTCTTATGAATGAGCAAATCTCCCGCTGAATCTACTCCTGGTGAAAATGCTGAGAACATTGTTAAAATGACAATAGAGTATTTAGAACATTACATAAACTAAGTTGGTAAGGCAGCAGCTGGGTTTGAGAGGCTTGACTCCAATTTTGAAAGTTCTACTGTTCATAAAATACTGTCAAACAGCATCACATGCTGCAGAAAACTTTCATGAAATAGTCAGTCAACACAGCACACTTGATTTTTGTCTTATTTTAAAACATTTCCACAGCTACTCCAACTTTCAGCAATCAGCAGTATAAGTCAACATCATGACGAGATCCTCCACCAGCAAAAAACTTATGACTTGCTGAAGTCTCAGATGGTTCCTAGCCTTTGCTAGCAATAATGCATTCCTTAATTAAAATATATGCATTGTTTTTTGACATAATGCTATTGCACATTAATTAAACTACAGTATAGTGTAAACATAACTTTTATATGCACTGGGAAACCAAAACATTTGTGTGACTAGCTTTATTGTGATATCTTTGTTATTGCAGTAGTTTGAACTGAACCTGCAATATCTTTGAAGTATGCCTGTATAATATCAGGTGTTGATGAGTGGAATAAAGAAATGAAGCCAAGTAAAAGGATAAAAAGTGATAGAGACAAGGACTTTAGGGAAGACCTGTGTGAAGGAATGCCACATAAGCAGAAATCTGAATGAAGGGTGGGAGAGAGCAACATGGGTATCTTAAGTTCATTCTTGACAGAGGGAAGGTATGTCCACGTGTCTAAAGGGACACTGTCCATTGTATGATTCAGGAATGCCAAGGAGGCAGTGAAGATAGCATGAAGTCTAGAGAGGAGTGAAATGAGACTTTAGAGGTTGCAGGGCCTGATCATGAAGGCCTTACTGAGTAGGGGGTCCTGGAAATCATACAGTGGCTATTGCTGTGGTCAAGGTGAGACATCATGGTGGCTTAGACACCATTGTTGCAGAAATGGTGAAAAGTTGGCAGATTCAGAATATATTTTGATGATGGTGCCTACAGGATTAGGTAGTCAGTTGAAGAAAGGAGTCAAGAGTAACTGTAAGATTTTTGGCCTGAGCAAACTTCTGTGATTCCATTTACTGAGAAAGGTAACACTGGGAGGAAGTACAGCTCTGCAATAAATAAATCCAGAGTTTAATTTTAGATATGTTGAATTTGACATTCGTATTAAACATACAAGTAGAGCTATCTAATAGTCAGTTGGACATAAACACCAGGATTTCAAGATAAAGGTCATGATAGGAGACATAAATTTGGCAAAGAAATATATACAAATATGTAGTTGGTATTTAAAACTATGGGAAAGGATGAGATGAGATGAAAACACTCAAGGAGTAAGGGTAGCTAGTAAGGAAGCTCCAGGGCTGAGTTGTGAAGCACTCCAATGTTCAGAAATGGGGAGGAGAGAGCTCCAACCATGAAGACTGAGATGGAACAGAGGGGGGTGGGAAGAGAACCAAAGAGGGATCACAAGGTTATGTGAAGAAGTGTTTCACTAGAGAAGGAACTGGCAACTGTGTCAAACACTGTTGACAGGGCACCAAGGTGAAAATTGAGACTCGATCTTCAATTTGACAACATGGAGGTAACTGGTAACCTGGGGAAGAGTGGTTCAGTGCATGAAGGGTACAAAGGCTGAGTGGAGAGTATTCAAGAGAGGAAGCACAGTGAGGAATCAGATATGAATGGAAACCATGCTTCCAGCTAAAAGCAAGCAGAAAAATGGGTGATGACTACAGAGTGATAGGGGTCAAAAGAGATTTTTTTTTAAGATGGAAGATATTCCAGCCTATTGGTATGTTGATTAAAATAATTCCATAGACAGAGAGAGATAGGAGATCATAGAAGGAGCAAAAACCTTGAATCAGTGAGGAGGGCTAATCTTCCACACTTAAGTAGAGGGTGAGTCTTACATGGGGGCATGAGCTCTTCATCCTTTATAACAGGAGGCAATACAGAGTACATAGGAATAAATGTAGGGGGGTGGATGTTAGTTGTGGTGGTGAAAAGATGCGGTGGTTGTTTTTTCCTGATTAATTCTATTTCTTAGGTGGAACAAGAAGCAAAGTCTATGACTAAAGGGAGAAAAGGGAATGGTTACAAAAAGAATGTTTGAAATTCACATATGAACTCCTCAGAGTATACGTAGACTAGATAAATGTAGTAGATTTCTGGGGTCCACTTATGACTTGTGGCCATAATTATAACATGAGACCAGCCAGCTAGTTGTAAGTTTTGTCAGCAACATTATCAGTTCATGTACAGGGAGGCATGAAATAGATGGAGAGTTTGTATTTAACCAGGATGTGTATGTATACAAGATGAAAGAAAAAAGAGGAAAGAGAGTTGAGGGGATACCAAAGGAGTGATGATAGTGACAGACCAAGCAATCTAAGTCAGGCAAGGAGTGAACAGAGGCCATTGAGGGATGATAAAAAGTAAAATGTTGGTCAGGTCCAAAGATTGGAAGTCTAAGTAGATTTAATGTTTTCTTAAAGGGAACAGTCTACAGCAAGTATGTGGTGCTTCATATTGAGATTATAAAGGGAAAGCTATGCCCTGGAGCCTGATTTTATTGGTAACCACATTACCTCTGTAATTCCTTAATGGCAACGAGTGAAGGGGAATAAAAAGAAAAATAAACTGCGATGAGAAGGGGTAGTGGATCATAAGAGCCCAATGGTTCTGGCTTCAAAGGAGCCAGAAATGGTTAGAGAGAAAGGAGAAGCAGTGTTCAGGATACCACAGTGGAGAACCCACCTCTTCTATGTTCAAGAATGTGAGGGATAGAGAGAATACAACCACGGCTAAAGAAGGCTGCAGGGCAAACCACAGCCTCAGGGTCAGCTAGGCTGTGGTTAGAACAAAAAAACAAAGTGAAATCTTGAGAAGTTTGCGATTATAGGGGGTTTTGCTGAGAACCAATCATGAGATCCAGAGAGCACATTGGAAGTTAACTGAAGAGAAGGAATCAGATCAGGAAATGTGTAGGCTCTGGAGTGAGAGTCTGAGAGATGAGGATGACTTTCCATTGAGAGGAACATACTATACATTTGGGAGACTGGTATCTTAGGCAGCCTAAAAGGATAAAAATGCACTGTTAGTAGTATGGAATAGGTTTAATCAAGAAGACAGAGCTCTGGGGAATCCCCTGGTCTCATTCAGTCCTGTAGTGAGGGTGCTATGTCAAAGTTGGAAAAAAAATAAGTCATATCAGAGAATGAAATATAAACATGGGATCAACAACTTAAAGATCCCATTCATTTCCTTCCTGTCTCTTGACCTGACCAACTTTACACCATTATCACCTTTTAATGGCTTCATTTTCTTCTTTGCCTAACTTAAACTCCTTGATCCTCCACTGTAATCTTCTCTTGCATATATCTTCAGCTTGCCCTTTGCCTCCTCTTCAGGGCCACTGCTGTTCCCTTAATCCAGGACTTCATCGGCTCTTACCTGATTTTTCTTGCATTATCCTTTTAAGCAGTCTTTCTACCTGCATTCTCAGCTCTTATTCCTGATTCACCCACTATGCTGCTCCCATGAATGCAAATCATCCTATTCTAGCCTATCATATAATTCCTTACTTAAAATCCCTCAGTGACTCCAGACTGTACATGGAACAGAGCCCCAACCATTGTACCCCAGCCTGGGTGGCAGTCTGATACAATGGCAAGAACATCAGCTCCAACCCAAGAGTCTGAGCTCTGCCACTGCTTGTGGTGGGGCTTTGAACAAGTCACCAAATTTCTCAGAACTTCAGTTTGCTCATCCTAAAATTGTTGAACAATTAGAACAATTTCTGCATTGAAGTTTTCCTTGAGCTTTCATAAGAAAATATAGAGATGGCATGAACCGTAGCACTAGGGGAGCTTGTAATTTCTTATCAAAACTAAAAGACCATTGAAGATCTGTCTCTGCTGTCATTCCATTCTCACCTCTAACTGTCCTTTGACACTTTTCTCCATCTCCTTTCTCCCCTCCTCCCTTTACTCCATTCATAACATGTAACCTAGTCATACCCAAAGATCAGGCTTTTCTCAAATATGTCAGTTCCCCTATCTCACTTTCCTGGAACTTGCTGTTTGTTTTACTTGAGATGCTTGTCTGTGCACCTTAATAGCTCTTCCTCGTCCTTCTTTGCTCAGCTCAAAAATGTAACTCTTTTGTGAAGCCTTTCCTAACTCCCGAGGTAGTTAAATGCCCTCTTTAGTGTTTCAAGCATAAGTCTCTTTTATAGGGCTTATCATTTGAACTGTAAGCTGAACATTTGCCAGCTAACATGATGATCTTCACTTGAGACTATGAGGTCCTTGTGGAAGAGGCTGGGTCTTGTTCAACTGTGATGTCCAATAAGAGTGCAGAGCTTGCCATATTGTGGGGAATGAAGTAAAGGTTTGTTGAACGAATGAGTGTATGAGTCACTGGACATGGCATTTTCCACATGGTACAGGCTCTTCTCCTCAGTGTGTATGCAAGTATATATACACATTTTTAATTGAAAGGTACAAAAATCTACTTATGATAGCTTGAGCATAAAAATGGTTTATTAAGAGAACTTTGGTTAAGAATATCACAGATCTCCAAGGACAAGACACTAAATTTAATCCAGACATTTGAGACTTGTTAAAGTACGGTCATGTGCCCAGGTTACTCCCTCTGTTTCTTGTGGGTTATATGTCTCGACATTTTCATCTCCATCTGCTTCATCTTCCTGCTTCCCTAGTCAGAGATCTTTTCTCTGTTTATTCCAGATGTTTTTGTACATCAGTGACTTCAACTTACATGTAACTTTGCCTTGCTGTGGAGTTGACACTGGACCTGACTGCACAATATCGTCCTGTTTTATCTCTTGGCCAATACCACCAGGGGAGGGACTACTCACTGTTGTATCCTTAGCTCCTGGCATAGTATAGGTGTTTAACAATTACTTATTATCTGAATTTTGTAAGTATTTGCAATAATCCTTTAATTTTTTTTTCTTTCAGTAACACAGTTTTCAACTCTCTTGAGAAAGAATCTGGTTCAGAATCCATCCTTTGTCCAAGTCTATCCTTAGTCCAATATAAAGAGTGGTGCTCACATAGTCTCAACCATGGCTTACTGGACCCATCTTTTAGGCAACATCTATGGGTGGTGGAGTGAATGGTGGGTAGGTGCCCCAAACCACATCTCTTATAGTGCCATGGATGCACATTCCAGAATTAGAGCCAATGTCCATCTCCCCAAAAGAGGGGGCACCATCCTTGGAAGACTCTTTGGGAGCTCCTCCAAGGACACATTGCACGTGAGATGAATACTCAACTTCCCCTGGGATGATAGAGGATGGGATTTTTTCTATCTGGGAGTATACTGGGTTCTCCCCCATGGGATGCAACTCAGAAAACCATGAGGAAACAAGGATAATTTTGTGTTTTCCCACACCTCCACCCTTCCAAGTTCTCACTGTCACGTAACTTAGTGAGGTCTAGAGAACTGACGTGACCTGTCCAAGAACACACTGCTCTTCTAAGGAGCAAAGAGATGTGTTGGCATCCCACCCCACAGCTCTGCTCACTGGATAGGGTTAACCTGCCTATTTAGTCCTGAGAGTAAAGATGTTCCACCAGAGACCATCTCTTTGCTCTAAAACCCTCAGTACTGACAGATCCATATTACAAGGGCTGACAGCCTGGGTGTACCCTGCAGCACATCCTTATAGTTAACACTCTTCTGTTGGTGCTATGGCACCTGCCACCCACCTCCCTCTACTGAACATGCCTTAGCAGTAGTTGAGTTGACTTTCAGCACATTCATTACTTTGGATGGAGGTGGGTAGGGTGAGGAAGGAACTGTGCTCACCTGTTCTGTCTTGGTGAAGGAAAAGTTCTCCAACATGTCTGCCTGATTCTTGATTCTCTAAGTAGATATGCCCTTGCATTTTACCCTTTCCTACAAACTTCTTTGCATTAACATGGAGATATGCCCCCTGATCATCCTGTCTGAATATCCCCCTCTGCTGCAGGGTTTCCCCTGATCCACATACACCTCTATTATGGAATTTGTCCTGTTACACTGCGGCTGTTTATGCTCCTATCTCCCCCTCCCCACACTCACCACGGCAGTAGGTCTTGGAGCAGCAGTGACTCTACAGCATGCATGCAGCTCCAGGTCCCTTCAGAGTATCAGGCATGTGGTGAGACTCTTAATAAAATGCTTGAGAGGTGAAGGCAGACTACACAGCATAGTGGGAAACAAACTTACTCAAGGAAGAAGACTTGGCATTGGGTTTCAGCCTAGTGTTTACTATGTCTGTGTCCTTGAGATAGCATTGAACTCCATTTCTCTCCTCTGTGACATGAATTACTGGCTATGACTCACCTGTACAGGGCTTACATCCAGCTGATATGGTTACTCCAGTTTTTAAATACTGAAATACTCCCATGCTGGTAAGTGGTTTTCACTCCACACCCTGTGTGCCACCCTAACTACCTTTACCCATTCCCCAGGACCCCCAAATTTCCCTTTGATAGTAACCAAAGAACAAATGCACCTCAGGAGGCTTCTGAACCCTGCCTTGGCACTAAGACTGGCATCTCTTCTTGTTGGTACACTCTTGTTCTACCTGCTGATAAGACTGATATTCGGCTGTGAATATCACTGGACTCTACTATAGGGTTGGGCGCCAACAAATGACTCAACACACATAAGATCACTTTGCAAACTGTGAAGCGTTGTGTACATAGACATCATGTCCATAATTACCCAGAAGGGATCAGGACCACAAAGGAGGGAAGGGGCTTGTTTCTTAGTTATAGCTGTCTATTTAGTCAAAGGCTGAGGGAGGACCTGCTGGGGAGGGCTTGACATACTCACAAACTGACAAATAGGCTGTCACACAAAAGTTCAGGTGAATCCCAGGAGGACAAAAGGGATGTTTCTCACAGAGCATCCTTAGAAGTTACTTGCCCAGATTTCTCACCACAGCAGCCTGGAGTTCAGTTTGCAGCTCTTAAGCACACAAACCATCAGCTCTGCCCTCACAGCTCAGTCGGACCACTCACAATTAGAAGGCCATTTTATTCTGTTCTCAGTGTTATTAGTGTCCTCTTGGGTAGGACAAGAACAGCCTGGACGTGAAGGGCAGCAACGGGGGGATGGGAAAGCAGGCTCTCTGGAGTGAGGGTTTGTACAATCTGGTATTTATGGAAAATTGGATGTGCTAATGAACCTGAGATCCATCAGAGCTTTCTCAAGGCAGGATGGTCTCTGTCAACAGACCAATTAGCACACAATTATTTTCCCTTTCTGAAAGCTTATCCGAGGCACTCTTTGAACGTGTGCCTGAGTGAACTGTGCTCTCCATTACTCTGTAGGCCCTCTTTATAATCTGCCAACACTGCCTCATCCACAGAGAAAAATGCAGGATTCTCTTGAACAACACTCTAGAGACTCTGGGGCATTCATCACTTTGGGACAAAGGGTTGGGGGGTGTCTCAGGCCATCCTGTTTACTCAAGTCAGTGCCTAAGCGGTGTTTATAGGGGACCCTGTCTAGGTCTCTCTATTCTTTTCACATCTTACTTTAATAGGGAGGAGAGAAATGGTCTCCTAGCAGAATAGCAATGGAAGGAGCCATGGCTTTGGAATCTAGTGAAAACTGATGAACCTTCCTCATTTCTGCTTTAGGTCTTTCCTCTAACAGGAAATGAGCACAAGGGTCATGGTATTTGTCTGTTTCTCATTTCCATCCTTGTGCTATAGTTAGTACAGCAAAGCTACTCACACCCTTTCAATGACTTACCTAATTGATTGTCCTCTTACGGAACTAACCTTTGGAAACAGCAGAGTAAGGGTCAGACGAGAGCATCAAAGACAGCCCAGAGTGATAAACAGGATGTTGGTAGTGGAGGGACACAGAGGGATTGGTGCCATGAAAGGAGAGGGGTGGGAATAAGGGACAGGAAAGAAAAGCTACTACTGTGGCTATTGTCTGGGCCATCCTCCTCTTTGTGTCACGTTCTATCCCAGCATAAGGCATCCTAGCTCCTTCACTGCCTACATCTGGTTGGTAAGTTGCCACGTCAGGGGTCAGTGGATGTAAAACCAGTGAGATACTCAATGACAATGTAGTGGGATTGCTAGATCAAATGATAAATCTACTTTTAGTTCTTTCACAACTGCAAAGATATGGAATCAGCCTAAGTGCCCATCATCTGATGAGTGGATAAACAAAATGTCACACACACACACACACACACACACACAAACACATCATGAAATACTATTCATCCATTAAATAGAATATAATAATGTGTTTTGCAACAACTTGGATGGAATTGGAGGCTATTATCCTACGTGAAGAAATTCAGGATTAGAAAACCAAATACCAATGCTCTCACTTATAAATGGGAGATAAGTTAGGGGCCCTTGGGGTATACCAGAGCGGTATAATGGACATTGGAGCTCAGAGGAGGAAGAGTGGGAAGGAGGTGAGGAGTACCTATTGGGTGCAAAGTGCACTAGTCGGAATGCTGGGTACACTTAAAGCCCAGACTTCTTCATCACTATACAATACATTCGTGTAACCAAAAACCATTTGTACCTCTAATGCTATTAACATAAATTTTTTTAAAAACTGATCTCAAGCCAATAAAATTTGTTTCACTCAATATTAACATTCTGAGGAGAGGACAAATCACTAAAATATGTTGGGTGGATTTATCTGTTTAGGATACTTGTGTTTTGTAGTGATGGCATATAAAGGGATTTGTATTTACTTTATTTTCTGCTGTCTTCTGACCTACCTGTTAAAGAGACCAAAAGGTATTGAACTGAGCTTGAGAACTCTGAAGTTAGAATCCTATTTCTGCAGCTCAACAACCCTGTGGTCTTTGGCACTGTCACTCTCTGAGACTTGGTTTCTTCCTTTGGAAAGTGATCATTGTGAGATTTGTCCCAGAGAGTTTTGGGAATGGTTAAATGGGCTGATCTTGGAAGAAGAATTAGAAAATGGAAGAGGAGTAGTTCTTGTCCCTTCATGATCTTGGTCCTGTCCCTCACTCAGGTTGGGTTTGCTGCTTCTCATGCCCTGTGTCTACTGCTGCTCCTTGCTCTCTGCCTGGAGTTTCCTTACCTTGCTCCTTCCCTCCCAGCACTATTCATCCTTCCAGACCAATTTATGACTCACCTTCTTTTTTTTTTTTTTTTTTTGGCGTCTCACTCTGTTGCCCTGGCTGGAGGCTGGAGTGCAATGACACATTCATGGCCACCCCAGCGTCGACTGCTGGGCTCTGGCGATACTTCTGCCTCAGCCTTCCAAGTAGTCGGATCTTCCAAGTGGCATGCACTACCACGCCTGGCTAATTTTTGATTTATTGTAGAGACAAGGTCTTGCCAAGTTGCCTGGGCTGGTCTTGAACCTGTGGGCTCAGGCAGTCTACTTGCCTTGGCCTCCCAAAGTGCTGGGATTTACAGGCTGAGCCACCGAGCCCAACCTCACCTCCTTAAAGGCTTGTTGGGCTGCTACTTCAGGCTACAGAAATCTCTCCCAGCTCTCTCCTGACTGTGGTTTTGATCAGAATCACACCATCCCTCACTTACTTCCTCCGATCCATGTGTATTTTTTTAGTCTAGATCGCTAAATTTTCTTTCTTATTCTTTGCCATTCACCATGGTAATGAGCAGGGTGCTAGATACAGACACTGTGTACTTCCAAGCCTGTGTGCTGCCTAGTATACTGTACCCTCTCCCTTTCTTCATGGCACATTTCCCTCCCTCCCCACCTGTCCACCTCCTACTGCTCCTTAGGGACCAGCTCACGCAGTGCCTCCTCTGCTACTTCCTCTCTTGTTTCCCTGTTTAGAGCTGAGCTTCCTCAGAGCTCATCATGCCGTTTACTTCTGCTGTGACTTGGAGGTCAATTGGTCAGTTGTGTATGCACCTGCCTTCCCCATAGGTTGTGACCTCCTGGAGGATACAGTATATAACTTGTCCATCATCATGCACACCTCTCCACTCTGCAAAGCCTAGAACATATTAGTCATATGTTTTCTTATTTATTGTGTGCCTACTATGTGCTAGAAATTGTGCTAATTGCTGTTGACAACCTGGTGAGAAAAATGAAGATGAACTTTCCTCTACGGAGCCTATAGTATGTGGGACCCAGACATGAATCACATACTCACAGGAAAGGATGGAACACTGCAACTCCTGTGCCTGCTGCAAAGCTCAGGTGCCTAGAGCCAGAAGAGGAGGTCAGCGGTATTAGAGTGGACTTCCCCCAGGAACTTTGGGAAAGACGCTCTATGAATATTGGATGAATTGTATGGAATTGAATAGTGGCTGTTCAATAAATACTCGTTGATTGGGTGATTGATTGTTGGCAAAGCCTTCAGAGATCCTGAGAAGAAAGAGCCTCGGGTCCCCATCATTCTTATTACATAATTATTTCAGTGCATTTAAAGCGCCCCATTTTTCAACTTATACTTTAAACATCAGGGAAAACTGATGGGCCAACTTGATAATATTTTAAAATGACTCAATGGTGTTTTGGAATATTACATGGCTATAAGAGTTTATGTATATTTAATATACGTATTAAAATATGCAGCAAGCCCATGGCTGATTTTCTCTAAGGACGTCTCAGTGCCGAGGTGGGACTTAAATGTTTAATACTAATACCAATACTCATATTTCTCTAGTGCTTTTCATCTTTGGGATCCCTAAAACATCAAGTTGCTGCAGCTGGGCTTGCCAGCAGGCTGACAGGGACCACATATGGCCCCTGACTTCCTGGAGGATAGGGAGGAGTGACTTCTGCTAACAGTTCTCACTCCTTCTCCAGCACTCTGCAAACAAATTTCCTTTGGCTCTCTTGGAAGGGCCCCTACTTATGTATAACTGCTGCTGCCAGCCATACCTAACAGATACTATCTCAGGTCAAGGGAGAAAGGTAACTTTGTGCTCCTGGGGTAGGAAAAGACACATGTTGTTTCTTTGGCTGGTCAAGGACAGCACGTGGAACCCAAGATTGGACTACTGGGGGAGGGAAGGGCAAAAAGTATCCACTTGTCATCTAAATCCATACCCCACCCCTTCCCTCTCTAGGTTACAGAGACCAGGACTGGTCCTCTGGGCTGCAGCAACTATGACAATTTGGACTCAGTCAGCTCTGTCCTGGTGCAGAGTCCAGAGAACAAAGTGCAGTTACTCGGTAAGCAGCACTGTGATGGTTTCCACACTGGGTGAAAAGCCTGGGTCACCAAAGAGCCGGAAAAAAAAAATCTTTCCTGCCGCATTTGGTTAAACCCTTCTTAAGACAAGAACTACCGCAAGTTCTGGGCCCTGTGTTTAACAACTTTTCATCACTCTTTGGAAAAAGCTTCTGATATGGTTTGCTCTACACACAAGATCCATTGCTTCTACCGCTTGACACCTAAATCACCCCACCTCATATTTCTTCTCAAGTCCTCTGTCATATCCTATAAGGAAGAGCACATTCATCCTTATAAGCCTTGACCTAGTTCGATGGTCTTGGTGGCCCCCAAAATCCTCTGCTCTATCGTAAAGATACATTGAGGAGTAGCTGGACTTTGCAGAGTAGTTATAGGACCACTATCTTTATTTCACTATCTTTACACAAAGTTGGGACTGTTGGTTACTGTAACCACAATCTGAGAGCGGACCCTGCTTTCTTTTTAGTCTGTGATCTTCCATGGGAGATTCAAAGCCAGGAGGTGAGTTTGAGAAGAACAGGAGCCTTTTGACTGAGACAGAACAAGCAAAACTGGGAAAGAAAAAGGAAAGGAAAGCACATTAGGTTTGGAGGCTGGGAGTTAGGGAGAGGCACCCATCTCCTACCCTCTGCTTCCCCCAGGCATCCTAAGGGCAGGGCTATGCAAACTGATTTAGTGGGAAGAGTTTATTTCTCTTAAGACCTAACTGAATTGGACTCTGTTTAAGATCTTATTGTCTCAGCATTACAAAATCAATAACTCTTACCCAGGATCTACGATTACAAATTCCAGGCAACCTGAGTCAGATGTGACCCAGCAGTGCTTCAGGAATCAAGAGACATATAATAAAGAGGCAAAAAAAAAAAAAAAAACCTTCTGATTTTGAGCTACCTAATGCAATTAGCATCCTTCTTCTCCTGTGTCCCTGGATGGGCTGGGCTTGTGTCTAGAAATTAGCGGTGAGCGAAGTTCAAAATGTCTGGTTATTCATTTGGAATAGTTTATGCTATTTAATTTTATAGCCCATCATTCATGCAGACATTTCTCGGGGCACTTGTTTTATAGCAATGGGAAATGTTCTGGTGAGGAAAAGGGAGGTGCTGGGAGAGGTGAAAGGAAAGGACTTGGAGAGGGTGAGTGTTGGAAGTGAGCATGTGGCTAGGGAAGACCCACGGCAGGCACAGTTGTCAAGAAAGGAAAATTTAGGAGCAGCTCAGAATTGGAAGTAGACCTGAAGTAAGAACAACAAACATCCACTGCTGCTGGCAATTTTAAGTTGTACTTTGAGGTCTGTGGAGACTGGGATGCACATTTTGGACTCTCTGATATGAGGAAAGAGGAACTCACCATATCAAGAAGTCCCCATATTCCTCACTTTCCTGGCACAAGTTCTCACAATGTCCCTGCTCAGGGAGCCTTCTGCAGGTCTGACCTCTTACATGACCCAGACTGTGTCCACAGGCAAGCCTATCCTACATTTATCCCTTGGTAAGATTCCAACAGCTACTTTATGTGTCATTTGAAGCCAATGAGGGGTATGTTCTGCTGTAGGTAAACAGATACCACAGACGGGCGAGAAAACTGAAGCTTGGAGCAATTTAGTGCATTATATCCAAGATCAGAAGCTAATTGGAAAAAAAGAGCTGAGAGCCACTCATATCCATCCAGGCATGACAAATCTCAGGGCTTTGACCACTATTCCACTTCCAAATCTCCTTAAGAGTTAAATCATATTGGAATGGAACAACCGGTCCCAGTTACGCAGAACAACCTGATGGGACAAGGACAGGATCTGACACCAAACAGACTCTGTGAGTGCTATGACTTGGGCAGGTCCTTGTGGTCTTTGGGCTTGGATTTCCTTACCTATAGGAACCTCAGCGGCCAGGCTTGGTGGCTCAACCTGTAATCCCAGCACTTTGGGAGGCCGAGGTGGGTGGATTGCCTGAGCCCACAGGTTCGAGACCCGCCTGGGCAACTTGGAGAGATCTCATCTCTACAATAAATCAAAAATTAGCCGGGCATGGTAGCGTGCACCTATAGTTCCAGCTACTTGGAAGGCTGAGGTGGAAGGATCGCTGGAGCCCAGCAGGTCAAGGCTGCGGTGGCCGGGAGCAGCCACTACACTCCAGTCTGGGCGACAGAGTGAGACTCCAACACAAAAATAAGTAAATAAATAAATTTGTTTAAAAAAAAAAAAAAGAACCTCAGCTTGAGCACAGGTGCTATTTGCAATCACATATAGAAAGAACTTGGCATAGTGCAAGACCACTGTATACCCATAATACCTGTTCCTACCTCCTAACCAGGACAGTTTTCTTGGTCATCAGGGCTGTGGTCATCAAGGCCAGGAGGGTCGGTAATGTCCAAGGATGCCTACTGCTAAACTCAGTTAAGCTAGAAACAGGATGGCTATAGGAGGCAGAGCAAAAAGCCCATCCAGCCTTATTTCTCCCCCATGAGGGCTGTAAGCTCTTCTTTTATCCAAAACATCTTCCCATTTCCATCCTAGAAATGCTGATGTGTAGCCAATAAGCCTGTTCTCATGATGTGCACGCTCTCAATTTGGCTGATGTGAGAGGTTTGGCTAAGTCTTAGGCTTTGATGTTGTTCCTCATCTGCGTTTTCAGATCCTCCCCCATCTGTCACTGGGGCAACGGTATCCCTCTCTCCCAACCAGCTCAGCAGGATCGGGCCCTGGGGTGACTGTTCTTGGGCCCAGGGTGCACACATCAGCAGAACCCCACCTGGGGATCCTGCAGCCTTGGGTGTAGGAAACTGAGTTCCCACTGCCTGTGCCCAGCAATTCCTTGACACATCCTTTCCCCAGGCCTGCAGGTGCTGCTTCCCGAGCACCTGCGTGAGCGCTTTGTAGCTGCAGCACTCAGCTACATCACATGCAGCTCTGAGGGTGAGCTCGTCTGCAAGGAGAATGACTGCTGGTGCAAGTGCAGCCCCACCTTCCCAGAATGCAACTGCCCCGATGCCGACATCCAGGCCATGGAGGATAGCCTGCTGCAGATCCAGGACTCCTGGGCCACACACAACCGGCAGTTTGAGGAGTCAGGTGAGCAACCAGCTTACCCAGCATTGCCCCCATCAACGCGAGGTGACTGGGAGGTGCAGAGCAAGAATGTTGAGAGAACTTGATTTAGATCCTTACTTAGTTACTTATGTTAATGTGACTTCAAGCAGATTCTATCACCACCATGAGTCTCAAGTGATTTTGTTTGTTCTATGTGTAAATGAACACAATAACTACCTAAGAGATGTATTTTAGGACTTAATAAGCTAAGATAAACATAATTAAGAGTATAGACCTTGTCTGTCTACTTTGCTGCTGATTTCACAGTGCTAGAGCAATGTTCGTATGTAGGGTGCACAATAAATATATGTTGAATAAATGTAGTGTGTGAACAAATTCTAAATGGCACCCAGTACAAGCTGGTTGTTGGCTTGTTGCTGTTATACCTAGTATCGATGTTATGCTAAAACCTCGAGTCAGAGGTCTTGTACCCTTGCCTTAATACCTTCAGGCTTTATGGCCTTGGATTAGCCAAGCAGCTTCTCAATGCCTCAGTTTCCTCATCTTTAAAAGAGGAAAAGTGGCAATAATAGATGGATGGAAGACTCACATGGGATAATGTAGATGAAGTTAACCAATAAAGAACTCTGCATGGTGTATTTACACATTTCAGTACTGAGTAAATGATAGTTATGTGGGTATATCTCAAAAACATAATTTTGGATAAAACAAAGCAAGATAAAAGATTATTGTTTGTATATATATTCATTTTTATATCATGTCTATATATAATATAATAATTTATTAAATATAATTAAAATTAATCCTATTGCCGGGCTCGGTGGCTCAGCCTGTAATCCCGTGCCTTTGGGAGGCTGAGGTGAGTGGATTGCCCGAGCCCACGAGTTCGAGACCCGCCTGGGCAACTTGGCAAGACCTCGTCTCTACAATAAATAAAAAATCAGCCAGGCGTGGTAGCGCACGCCTGTAGTTCCAGCTACTTGGAAGGCTGAGGCGAAAGGATCACCGGAGCCCAGCAGGTCAAGGCTGTAGTGACCGGGAGCGGCCACTGCACTCCAGTCTGGGCGACAGAGTGACACTCCAACTCAAAAAAAAAAAAAAAAAATTAATCCTATTTATATAATGTTTGTAGACATGCTAGCCAATACATTTTAATGGTTAAATATATTTGTAGAAAACATAAAAATGTGTGACAATGACAAATAAAATGTCAAGAGAGTGGTTATATCCAGATAGAGAGGGAAGGGGCATTTAGGGCCCTCATGTACAGTATATTTGGTTTACCTTATTTCTTTTTTTTAAGAAAATGAAGCCAACAGGACAAAATGACAGAAGCTAGGTGGCAGGCACGTGGGAGTATACCCTTTTGTTCTGGGTGCTCTTTTGTATGTTTAAATGCTTTAACTATGCACATGCTAGTTGTTATCGCCCTTACTAGGCAAGAGTCTCCAGTCTTCTGAAGGCATCAGGCATATGAGAAATCACAATGATCTGAAGCCCTAGGGGGCTGCCATTTCAAGTCTTAGACAAGACATTTAGTGGCTAAGGAGCATAGCACATTCAAGCCCCTGACCCCCACAGCCCGATGCTTTGGGCTCTGGGGGTGGGATGTATTCTAGAACATGACTTGAGGCCTTCACCACCATAACTTTCTGCTGATGAATAAGAAAGGGCTGCCTAGACCTCTACCAGGAGACCTGGTGGCTACTGGTCCCAAGGAGAAGCAGAGCACTGGACAGAGACCTGAGCATGAGTTCAGAAAGCATGGTATGCCCAGAAAGCTCTAAGAAGAACTTAGACTTGGCAAGAGCTTAGAAAAAGAAATTGTGATGTTTCTACTTTAGCTACAGGAAAGAATGGGTAGCTAGCCGAGAGTCGAAGCTGAAAAAAGAGGAAGAGTATCTTAACAAGTCAGAAAGAAGGATGTGGAAGGGAGAGGCTGGTCTCAGGAACTCAAAGATTTCTAAAACAATTTATGACTGGGCGCGGCGGCTCACACCTGGAATCCCAGTGCTTTGGGAGGCTGAGTTGGGAGGATTGCTTGAGGCCAGGAGTTTACGACCAACCTGGGCAACATAGGGAGACCGAATCTCTACAAAAAATAAAAATGAAAAAGTTAGCCAGTTGTGGTGGAGTGTGTCTATAGTCCCAGCTACTTGGGAGGCTGAGGTGGGAGGATTGCTTTGAGCCCAGGAGAATGAGGCTGCAGTGAACTATGTGCCACTTCACTTTAGCCGGGCAACAGGATGAGATCTTGTCTCTTAAAAAAAAATTAAAAACTATATTTTTGAGCTGTGTGCTGTACCTTCTCTGTGTGCCACCTTTACTAATCTTGGTACACACTCACCTTCACAAGGGTCCCCCATCTTCCCTAAGTAGTATCATTGAAGAAGATTGGCCAAGAGAAAGCACTGTGGATGACTTACAAGGAGGCATAGAGGGGAAAGAGAGGTACCCAAGATCATTAGTGACAGCAGGATCTTGGCCCCTTTGCTGGTGGCAGAAATCAATTCTAAATTCAGGAGCATATTAGGAATAGGAAGAATGGGAAAGATCCCCAAACCTTATTTTATTGTAGGTTAATTATTTCTTAATAAAGCTGTTACTAAAAAAAAACCTGGGGGAGTAGATGTGAAGGCTCTTCCTGATGCAATGTCTCTGAAGAGCCCTGTGTCTGGGGAGCCCCCACTCACCCCTCCCAGGGCTCTGTGTAGCTGCTCCCAGCTCAGCTCCTGTGTTCTTGTCCACAGAAGAGTTCCAGGCCCTGCTAAAAAGGCTGCCTGACGACCAGTTCCTGAACTCCACAGCGATCTCCCAGTTCTGGGCCATGGACACCAGCCTTCAACACCGCTACCAGCAGCTGGGAACTAGCTTGAAAGTGTTGTTCAAGAAGACCCATCGGATCGTCCGCCGGCTCTTCAACCTCTGCAAGCGCTGCCACCGGCAGCCTCGCTTCCGCCTACCCAAGGAGAGGTGAGCACCCCAGAAACTAGGGCCGGGGCTCAGCATCTCCCCCAACAGCTTCGGAGCCCAGCAAGGACCCTCTATCCACTGTGGAGGGGTCTGGGAGTGGTGACCAACACATAGCCTTCCCTTGTTATCCTGAGTTGTGTCTGAAGTGAGACAGAGAAAAAGAGAGGGAGGCCCATTTTACTTTTATTTAAACCATAGTAGATTCAAATGCTATTCCAATAATATCTTAATTCTCATTTCTTGATTTCCATTTTTTTTTTTTTTTTTTTTGAGTTGGAGTCTCACTCTGTCACCCAGACTGGAGGGCAGTGGCCGCTCCCGGCCGCCGCAGCCTCGACCTGCTGGGCTCCGGCGATCCTTCCGCCTCAGCCTTCCAAGTAGCTGGAACTAC
>CAUYQG010246380.1:0-14344 GCA_963574415.1 Tarsius wallacei | reverse complement strand
CATTCCAAGTAGCCAGAACTATAGGCGTGCACTCCCATGCCTGGCTAATTTTTGATTTATTGTAGAGACGAAGTCTCACCAAGTTGCCCAGGCGGGTCTCGAACCCGCGGGCTCAGGCAATCGACTCACCTCAACCTCCCTAAGCGCAGGATTACAGGCTGAGCCACTGAGCCTGGCTAGGTTTTGAAGCTTATTAATGAGTGTCTTCTAATATCGTTTTTGTCAGGTTTTAGAGGTATTTGCTTTCTCACCAGCAGTGTCTGTAAACAATTCTCAAGTTCTGTATTTAGAAGTACTATGTCCTGAAAGCTGTTGTTCTGCTATTCTGTTTTGAATTATAATTACTTGTTTGTTAAAGGAGCAATAGTTTCAGGCTTGGTGTTTTTGAGCTGATTCAACATTTGTGTGTCTCTTTGAAGTGAGAGCTTTTTATTTTTAATTTTCATGCCTAAATTTTTAGCTTTTCAGCTTTTAATTACTGTACTAGTAATTCCAAGAGGAGAAAGACAGAGTTACCAATTTTAAAATCTTTTTAAAGGAACTTTCCTTTACATGGGAGTAGCATTATATTGTTCCATTTATCTTTGAAATTGTGTTTGCTTGAAGAAGGAGTTTTGGCATTTTCTGAAATGAAGTGAAAATGACAAAACAAACTTAATCTTAGATCACTAGTAGTTGTGTATCAATTTGTTTACTATTTTTATACATTAACTCATGAGCATTTCATTAATTTGTAGTTCATAGATAATCTTATTAATGTTTGATCATATGTATGATGGTATGCTGAATACATTTGATTCTGGCTGAGTTTACACATAGCACATTAATGCAAATTATAAATTCATTTGAGTGGGAAAATAGTAATCTTCCTCAGTTTTAAGATGCCCAGCTACTATTTTAAATCAGAACTCAAAATTGTGTTTTTTTAAGTCCATCGATATTTTGATTTTGGGGTGGTGGACATAGATAAACAACTTTTGAAAAAAGTGTTTTTATTATTCTTTGTTTTATTATAGATCTCATGCCTTCATTCATCCGGCATGGTCCAACAATTCCAAGACGAACTGATATCTGTCTTCCAGATGCAAGTCCTACTGCCTTTTCAACTTCGGCAGATGGAGTAGTTTCAAGAAACCAGAGTTTCCTTAGAACTCCAATTCAGAGAACACCTCATGAAATAATGAGAAGAGAAAGCAACAGATTATCTGCACCTTCTTATCTTGCCAGAAGTCTAGCAGATGTCCCACGGGAGTATGGCTCTTCTCAGTCATTTTTAACAGAAGTTAACTTTGCTATGGAAAATGGAGACTCTGGCTCCCATTATTATTATTCAGACAGTTTTTTTGATGGTCAGAGAAGGCGGCCACTAGGAGATCGTGCACATGAAGACTACAGGTATTATGAATACAACCACGATCTCTTCCAAAGAATGCCACAGAATCAGGGGAGGCATGCTTCAGGTAAGTTAACATTTTATTATTTTATATTTATATTTATTGGCACTTCAGTTAAAAAGATGTTTTTGTCTAGATTTTCCTGAGAATCCAACAAGTACTCCTAATGCAGTACTTTTCCATTTTGTAAGTCGTTTAAGCCTGTCTGCAAATAATTGTTAAACTACACTGAATGAAAGAATTTTGTGTGCATTTATTTTATTAGCTCATGTTATATAAACCCGGTACTTACTCAAGGCTATCTAGACTATTAGCACTGTGGGCCTTGAAAACTTGCAGAATCTGATGTCTCCACTTAGATTGCATTTAGGTTCAGGTTTGGTAGAATGGGAAGGGTGAGTCTTCAGAGAAATTGGACTTAAACTTGGGAAAGAAAAGAAGTGTAGAAGAATGGGGCATGCTCAGTGACACCATGAGCAACTACATTACTTAGTTGGATCCTACACTGCTTCTCTGAGCATAACTGATTTTGTAACTCTGAGTTGGTCAAAAAGATGTATTGTCAAATGTTTGTGTGTTGAGCATATCTTTTTGTTGTTGTTTTTGTAATAGGCAAAAAATATTAGCCATATAACTAAGGGAAAAAAGCTTCTTCCCACATCTCCTGAATTGGGGATACTTTTAAAAGGAACAGAAAAAATAGAGAAATGTACAGTTCTACTTTATTCCTAAAATACTGGATCATACTAGTTAAAATGAAGCAAGCTGAAAATTAAACTTTCTTTTCTGACATCTAGCAAGTTGTAGACTTTAAATTTTGGCAGAATAAAAATAAAATATGTGAGACAGATTTACTTTTTTAGCCCATATAATTTCAAATAAGGTGACTTAAAAACAATTTGATGTGGCTGGGCTGGGTGGCTCAGCCCCTCATCCCAGCACTTTGGGAGACTGAGGTGAGTGGATTGCCTGAGCCCGTGGGCTCGAGACCAGCTCAGGCAACTTGGTGAGACCTCGTCTGTACAAAAAAAAAAAAAAATTTGCTGAGCGTGGTAGTGAGCCACTGTAGTTCCGGCTACTTTGTGGAAGGCTGAGTCGGAAGGATCACTGGAGCCCAGCAGGTCAACGCTGGGGTGGCCGTGAGTGTGCCACTGCTCTCCAGCCTGGGCAACAAGAGTGACTCCAACTCAAAAAAAAACCCCAAAACAATTTGGTTCATTAGTATTTTGACTATAGAAAAAAGTTATTCATTTAGTATTAATCAGTTTATGTGTAGCATTTTTCTTGGCCCTCTTGGTCTCTGCTTTCTGGTACTTTATTTGGGGAAACAAAACCAATATAAACACAATAGTCACAGAACAATTGTTATACTTTGTGATACCGACTATAAGTGCAGTAGGGGAGTCAGGAGAGAGATTAGTGCAGACTGGAATACTAATAAGAATTATTTGTGGAAGAGGTGGCACTTGAACTGGGCCTTAGCTTGGCTTCCAGATTAATGGGGAAAGAGTCAACTGAAGCAAGGTGGACTGGGGCTGGTGCTGATGCCACGGGGATAATGTAAGATTGCGACCAAATAAGAAAGTAGAAAGAAGTAAAGTTTATTATCAACCTTTCACAGATTGGAAAGGGGGCCTACACTCAGAAGCAAGTGTGGCATTGAAGGGCCAAAAAAGAACTGGGTATATTTAAGAGCCTTTAGGGTAAGCAGGGTTTGGGCCCAGAGGGGTCCTGGTCAAAAGAAATGTCCAGGACTGCCAGTCTTTGATGTAGATTGTAGCCACAAGAGTCTTATAGGAGTCTTAGATCTGCATTCCATGTCCTCAGGTGGTGGGTTGGGGTAGTCAGGTTGGGTAATAACAACTATCAGTAAACATGCTTCTGGGCAATGTGCTGGAGGTCATCACCGGGCAACTGATAACAAAGTATCAAAACTAGCCTAAAAGATAAAAATTTTTAGCAAGCTGGACATAATGGTTACATGGCAGAAATGCATATGGGGGGTGCAGCAGGGAATTCCAAAGAGTAAGGCCTAAGCAAAATGGTTGTGCTGTTTTTAAAATGGCTACGTCAAGCTAAGTATACTCTACACTTCAAGGGTTCCCTCCTTCCTTTTTTTTGAGTTTTGAGTTTTGAGTTGGAGTCTCACTCTGTTGCCCAGGCTGGAGTGCAGTGGCACACTCACGGCCACCACAGCCTTGACCTGGTGGGCTTAGGCGATCCTTCCGCCTCAGCCTTCCAAGTAGCTGGAACTACAGGCATGTGCGGACATGCCTAGCTTATTTTTTGATTTATTGTAGAGACAGGTCTCACCAAATTGCCCAGGCTGGCCTCGCATCCCCGGGCTCAGGCAAGTCTCTCACCTCAGCCTCCCAAAGTGCTGGGGTTACAGGCTGAGCCACCACACCCAGACGGTTTCCCTCCTTTCAAGGTGGAAAATTAAAAATGACCCAGTGAAAACAGTAGGCATGGTTTAAATCCAAGGAACTATGTAGTTCTGCCTAGTTTGAAAAAATAAGATGTAACATGGAATAGAGATTTGTGGTCCAACAACAGGCTTAGATTTGAGTCAAGTGAAAGTCATTGCATATTTCAAAAAGACAAGTGATTTTATGAAAGCAGTGTTTAAAGATTAGTTTTGGGCCACGCATGGTGGCTCAAGCCTGTAATCCCAGCACTTTGGGAGTCCAAGGCAAGAGAATTGCCTGAGCCCAGGGATTCGAGACCAGCCTGGGCAACTTGGTGAGACCTCGTCTCTATAATATGTCAAAAAAATTAGCTGGGCATGGTAGCATGCGCCTGTAGTTTTAGCTACTTGGAAGACTGAGGAAAGAAGGATCACCTGAACCCAGCAGGCCGGCGCTGGGGTGGCCATGAGTGTGCCACTGCCCTCCAGCCTGGGCAACAGAGTGAGACTCTAACTAAAAAAAAAAAAAAGATTAGTTTTGTAGTAGTATTCAGGGTAGATTCTTAGAAAAAAGAGGATTGCACGTACCAGTGGGTACCAGTAGTAATGGAGAGGGAACAGCAAATCTAGGACACTGTTGAAGGAAAAATGAGAATTAGGGTTTGGAGAAAGTAAATCACTAACATTTTGAGAATTGGGGAATAAGAGTGTGGAATAGTTGGTAAGAACAACTTATTTTTTATGAAAGCTGACATCAGAGTCTCAGAGATATTGAAGAGGAGAGATTTTCTAGTCAAAGGAAATACTGTAAGAGCATGGATAAATGCCTTTTTGTTTTTAAGGAACTTCTAGGTTAAAGGATTAAGACAGTTTTGCATGCTTGAGTGTTTATTTCTAATCTCATGCAGTTCTAAACCTCAGACAGTTATTTGTTACCCAATTAAAAAAGTAAGTTTTAATACTAGAGCTCATTTAGGCTGAGTGTGGTGGCTCATGCCTATAATCCCAGAACTTTGGGAGGAAGAGGCAGAAGCAATAGGATTGGGTGAGCCCAGGGGTTCAAGGCCAACCTGGGCAACTTGGTGAGACCTTGTCTCTACAACAAATCCAAAAATTAGCCGAGCATGGTGGTACATGCCTGTAGTTCCAACTATTTGCAAGGCTGAGGTAGAGGTAGAGCCCAGCAGGTCAAGGCTGCAGTAGCCGTGATGTGCCCCAGCACTCCAGCTTGGGCGACAGAGTGAGACTGACTCAAATAAATAAATAAAGCTCATTTACATTTTCTTCTAGAATAGTAACTGTTTATTATGGGAAACTTGCAAAATGCAGAAAACTGAAAGTAGAATATACATCCACCAGAGAGCCTCCTAGTATACGAATTATTTTCTTCTTCATCTTTTTCTATGCCAAATTCTTTTTTTACTTTATTGTGATTATATCTTGTACAGTTTATATCCTTGCTTTTTACTTGAGTCAGTTTTTTTTTTTTTTTTGAGTGGGAACCTCCCTCTGTTGTACGGGCTAAAAGCGCAGTGGCCTTGACCTACTGGGCTCAGGTGATCCTTCTGCTTCAGACTTCCAAGTAGTTGGAACTACAGGCGTGTGCCACCGTGCCCGGCTAATTTTTTTTTTTTTTTTTAATTGTAGAGATGAGGTCTCACCATGTTGCCTGGGCTAGTCTTGAACCTGTGGGCTCAGGCAGCTGTCTAGCCTCCACTTCCCAAAGAGCTGTGATTACAGGCTTGAGCCACTGTGCCTGGCCTACACTTTTTATTTTATTTTTTTTTTGAGTTGGAGTCTCACTCTGTCACTCAGACTAGAGTGCAGTGGCTGCTCCCGGCCACTGCAGCCTCGACCTGCTGGGCTCCGGCGATCCTTCCGCCTCAGCCTTCCAAGTAGCTGGAACTATAGGCATGCGCTACCACGCCTGGCTAATTTTTTTTTTTTTTTTTGAGTTGGAGTCTTACTCTGTTGCCCAGACTGGAGTGCAGTGGCCACCCCCGGCCACCACAGCCTCGACCTGCTGGGCTCAGGTGATCCTTCCCTCTCAGCCTTCCAAGTAGCTGGAACTACAGGTGTGCGCTACCACGCCCGGCTAATTTTTTTTGATTTATTGTAGAGATGAGGTCTCGCTAAGTTGCCCAGGCGGGTCGTGAACCTACACTTTTTAATAAGTAGTTTTAATGACTCCATAATCTTCCATTTGGTGCATGTTCAGTGATTAATATTTTTATTTTTTGAGTCACTGTCATCCAGGCTGGAGTGCAGTGGCACGCGCACAGCCACCTCAGCATCAACCTGCTGGGCTCAGGTGAACCTTCTGCCTTAGCCTTACAAGTAGCCAGAACTACAGGTGCACTCTACCAAGCCTGGCTAATTTTTTGATTTATTGCAGAGATAAGGTCTCGCCAAGTTGCCCAGGCTGTTCTGGAACTGGTGGACTCAGGCAATTCTCTCACTTCAGCCTCCCAAAGTGCTGGGATTACAGGCCACTTGAGTCACTGCTCCAGGCCGTAATTAACATTTTAAATAAGTTAATGAAGACTTGACTTATGCTTCCGAGATTTAGAAAGGAGAGAAGTGGGACATTTAGAAAGGAGAGAAGTGGGACGCATTCAGTTAATGGTACTTGGCCACTAATGGGGTTTAAGGGATAAGGGGGAAGGAAGAGTCAGGTAGATTAGTATGCATATGGCTACACAGGAGATGCTCACAATAGTAAATGGCTGAATGAGTGAATGAATCCAGAGGTTTCAAATCTGGAGGTTCATAGCGGAGGGGGAAACAGAAATAATAGCTATGTTTACTGTTAATAGAGATTGTTATTCTTTACATTCACCTTTTTCATCTATATTTATATTACAGATATCACTGATGGCTCATAATATTTTTCTACCTAAGGTTTAAGTATTTAATTATGAAGAATTAATGATACCAAGTTAAAATCTTGTTTGAAAATTCTGGTTAGTTTAGCTAGGCATAGTGGCGCATACCTGTGGTTCGGAAGGCTGAGGCAGAAGGATTGCCTGAGCCAGCAGGTCGAGGCTTCATTAGTCGTGAGCTTGCCACTGCAGTTTATCCTGGTCGACAGAGTGAGACTCCAACTCAAAAAAAAAAAAAAAAAAAATTCTGGTTAGCAAATTGTCATTGAGGAAATACTATATGAACTAAGTTTATACTGATCCTCTCTTAGGAATAATTTGAAATAATTTTTGTAGGTTTTTTTTTTGTGTGTGTGTGTGTGTTGGAGTTTCACTCTTGTCACCCATGCTCATGGCCACTGCAGCCTCCACCTGCTGGGCTTAGGTGATCCTTCCACCTCAGCCTTCCAACTAGCTGGAACTACAGACACAAGTCACCATGCCCAGCTAGCTTTTTTGTGATTTATTATAGTGTCAAGGTCTCACCAAGTTGCCCAGCCTGGTCTCGAACCCCTGGGCTCAGGCAGTCCTCTCGCCTGAGCCTCCAACAGTGCGGGTATTACAGGCTGAGCTACCATACACAGCAATTTTTGTAAGTTTTAAAGACAGACCTTAAAACAACTTTCCAATCACAACTTAGAAATCAATAAAGTACAAGTTAATTGGATTTTTTCAAATTAAGAATGTCCTTTTGAAAAATAAGATTTTAAAACATTGATGAAAGAAATTGAAGAGCACAAAAACAAATAGAAAGACATCCCATGCACATGAATCAGAAGAATTAGCATCATCAAAATGACCATACTAGAGGATGCAGGGAAAAGGGAACACTTCTACACTGTTGGTAGGAGTGTAAACTAGTACAACCTCTGTGGAAAACAGTTTGGCTATTCCTAAAGGATCTAAAAATCGACCTTCCATACCACCCCGCAATCCCCCTCCTGGGAATATACCTGGAGGAACTCAGATCACTATGGAAAAGATACCTGCACATGCATGTTTATTGCAGCATTATTCACAATAGCAAAAACATGAAACCAACCATGCTATCCACTGAAAGAGGACTGGGTAAAAAAAATGTGGCACATATACACAATGGAATATTCAGCCATAAACAAGGGCAAAATTATGAACTTCTCAGCAACTTGGATGGACTTAAGAGTATGTAATACTGAGTGATCTATCACAGAAACAAAGAACCTAGTACCACATGTTCTCACTCATAAATGGACCTTGAACAATTATCACAATACTATAAAAAAGGAATTGATAGTGGGAAACTGCAGGGGGTGGGGAGATTGGCAGTAGTGGGAAACTGCCAGGGGAGTGAGGGCACACCTTATCAACAAGGGTACCTGCATAATGAACATTTGTATCCCTAATGTTGAATTGTACCCAGCATCTGTAAAATAAAAAATTTCAAAAAAAGAAAAAACAAAAAAATGATCTTACTATCCAAAGCAATCTACAGATGCAATGCAATCCCTATCAAAATATCAACGTAATTTTTCTCTTTTTGAGTTGGAGTCTCACTCTTTTTCGCCCAGGCTGGCACGCAGTGGCACGTTCATGGCCACTGCAGCTTCGACCTGCTGACCTTAGGTGATCCTTTGTCTCAGCCTTACTAGTAGCTGGAACTACAGACACACGCCACCACGCCTGGCTAGTTTTTGTGATTTATTGTAGAGACGAGGTCTCACCAAGTTGCCCAGGCTGGTCTCGAACCCTCAGGCTCAGGCAGTCCTCAGGCTCAGGCAGTCCTCTCGCCTCAGCCTCCCAAAGTGCTGGGATTACAGGCTGAGCCACCATGCCCGGCCCCAATGTCATTTTTTTTTTTACAGGAAAAAAAAAAAATAATCCTACAATTTGTATGGATCCCAAATAGAGCCAGAATAGCCAAAGCAAACCTGAGCATAAAGAACAAAACTGGAGGCAGCACACTGCCTGGCTTCAAAATATATTACAAGGCTATCAAAACCAAACCAGCATGATATTGACATATAAACAGACACATAGTCACATGGAACAAAATAGAGAAATAAGTTCATGTATTATAGCCACCTGATTTTTGACAAAGGTGCCAAGAACATACATTGGGAATAGGGCACTCGCTTTAATATTTGGTTCTGGAAAATTGGAATATTCATCTGCAGAAAAATGAAACGGGATACCTGTCTTTAACCATATACAAAATGCAACTCAAGATGGATTAAAGAATTAAACACAAGACCTGGAACTCTACAACTACTAAAATTTTGGAAACATAGGGGAAACACTTAAGGACATTGGTCTAGGCAAAGCTTTTATGGCTAAGACTTCCAAAGCACAAGTAACAAAACCAAAAATAGACAAATGGAACTATATTGAACTAAAAAGCTTCTGCACAGCAAAGGGAACAACAGAGCGGAGAGGCAACCTGTTAAGTAGGAGAAAATGTTTGCAAACTTCACCTGATAAGGGATTAATATCCAGAATACACAGGAATCGAACAACTGAGTGGTAAAGACAAAATAAAGCAAAAATAATCCCATTAAAAAGTGTGCAAAGGTTATAAATAGACATTTCTCAAAAGAAGACATACAAGTGGACATCAGGTATATGAAATAATGCACATTGCTAATCAGGGAAATGCCAGTCAAAACCACAAGAAGATATCATTTTACCCCAGTTAGAATAGCTGTAGTTAAAAAGAAAAAACATACTGGCAGGGAGAGAAAGGGAACTCTTCCTGTGCTCTTGGTGGGAATGTAAATTAGTACAGCCACTGTGGAAAACAGTGTGGAGATCTCTCAAAAATCTGAAAATAGGGCTACCATGTGATCCAGCAATCTCACTACTGGGTATTTATTCAGAGGAAAAGAAATTAGTATATCAAAGGAATACCCACAGCCCAATGTTTATTGCAGCACTATTCACAGTAGGAAAGAAGGTATCAACCTAAGTATCCATCAGTGGCCAAATGGATAAAATGTGGTGTCATACATGATGGAATACTATTCAGCCATCAAAAAGAATGAAATCATGTCATTTGTAGCGAGGTGGATGGAACTGGAGGTCATTATGTTAAGTGAAGTGAGCCAGGCACAAAAAAGACAAATATCACATGTTCTCACTTATTGTGGAAGTGAAAAATCTTGATTTCATGAAGGTAGTAAGTAGAATGACAGCAGAGTTGGGGAAGGATGGGGAGGGAGGATGAAAAGAGGTCAATTAATGGATACAAACATACAGAAGGAATATGTTCTAATGCTTGATAGCAAAGTAGGATGACTATAGTTAACAACCATGTATTGTCTATTTCAAAATAGAAGAAAGGACTTGAAATGCCCCTAACACACAGAAATGATAAATCCTCAAGGTGATGGGTGCCCTGTATACCCTGACAGGGTCATTACACATTCTATGCATGTAACAAAATAGCATATGTACCCCATAAATATGTCCAAATATTATGTATTAATAAAGTAATGCTATACAACAGGAGTCAGCAAAGCACACTCACAGGTCAAATGGACCTGCCTTCTACTTTTGTAAATCAGATTTTATTGGAGCACACACACAGATATAAGATTTGATTTCATGGAATAGCCAAGACCTTGTTGTAATGAGACAGTAGGCTTCTGTGTTCTGTATTTTACGCCAGGCTCTTTAATGTCAGATTGCATCAGGCCTAAAGAACATTGCAGCTATTTGAAGAATCTCCTCCCCCAACAACCTGGCCAAAAATATGCATTCATTATAGCAGCTGATACATTGCTTGAGAAACTTCATTTAATAGTATTAGTTTATAGTAGGGCTGTATAGATTTTATGTTTTGCCTTCTAGGAAAAAAAAACTTGTTTGAAGAAATCTCGTAAGTTGCAGGCAAAGGTTAATAACCAGTTATTGACCAAACAGAAAAGCCTGCCTTTTCTAGAAGGGAAAAATATGAATATGAGACAGTAGCTGAAAGTTTCTTGAATTTATCTTGGGAAGACGTGAAACTTACATCTTCGAGATTTATGCTTGATAGGATTCAAAGAATTTGACAAAGGAAAAAAGTAAATTTGTAGTTGGGTAGGAGGGAATGCGCTATATTAGATAGATTTATTTTAATAAGTATAACGTTTTGATTGTTATAATTAATATACACATTAAAGAATGAAAAATTGTTTTGTAACAACATAATGTCAGTAGTAATTCCTGCCAATTAGTTTCTACTTGGATTTTCAGAAAACATCTCAAGGGTTAAATTCATCTTGTTGTGTTTAACAGAAGCACAAAAACAAGTTGTATCATATCTTAAAGGGTCTTGGACCTTGAGAGTTCTACGTTTAGCTGTGAAATTTGACCTTTAACATTCTTGGCCAACATACAGTCAGGCATTTACTGTAAGTGCCAAAGGAAGGAATCCTGCTGTTAACAGGAAGTCTTTAGTTGGAGTACTAAAGGCAGACTGAATTCCTTTGTTTTGAACTTGAATTTTAGTAACAAACTCTTAAAAATATTTTAAAATGTTTTAAAGGTGACTAAATAAACCAAGATATAAAAAGAAAACTAAGAAGTGTTGGGCTTTATAAAAAAACACTAGATTTGTGTTTTCTCCTGTAATATGTAAGTATTCGGATAAAACCAGAATCATCTTTTCAGGAGAGGTTGATAATCTTTAGAGGCATACCTTATCTGTAATTATTTTGCGGAGGAAGACAGAAAGCAGTTGGCTTGGTTTAATACTAGGGTCCCTTTATTGACACCTTGAATATAACATGGGCTATGATGTGTAGTATTGATTACTATGGAACTTCAGATGCTATTCTATTCTCTGTAGCCACTACAAAATTTGGAAACCAGCATGTTTGAACTTTATCACAGTGGACCTCATAAATATCTACCTAGTTTATGAGACTAAGTTATTTGGAGGCACATCTAGTGACAGTTTGGTAGAGAGACAAAATAATATTTTATCTATGTCTTTGGAAATCATGTATTTAGCTTATAAATGTTTTATTTTATGGTATGGCAAGTTTATACAGTTAATTCTGCAAATGGAAGCTGTTTTGAGCATTATTTATGAATGCAACTTATTATTTTCAAGAACTAATTGAAATTTTTGAAAGCTAATTTTTTTCTTGTAGCTCCAAAACTGAAGTTCTCAGTTTTCCATACTAATTTGGTTCAAAATTGGTAGCTTGCTTTTTCATTTATTAGTGGCAGTCAGCATTTATTTATTTATTTTTTGGAGGATGTCATTCAACCTTATACCATCTGTGTAGCTGTTGGTAAGATAACTTACTTGAACCTTTGTTTCCTCATCTGTAACTTGGTAGCGGTAGTACTGCTTCATAGTATAACCAGACCCGGAAAGCTAAACTCAAGAGTTGAGAGTTGGTAGAAGGAAAATAGGTTTTATTCGAGAGCCGGCAACTTGAGGAGATGATGGACTAATGTTCCAAATATCATCTGAGATGTTCAGTTGTACTGTGGGGCTTTTAAAGGGAAACTTGGTAGGGGAAC
This sequence comes from Tarsius wallacei, assembly GCA_963574415.1. NCBI lineage: Eukaryota > Metazoa > Chordata > Mammalia > Primates > Tarsiidae > Tarsius > Tarsius wallacei. The sequence goes on along the minus strand of CAUYQG010246380.1, from coordinate 2,129 downwards.
AAGCGGCATCTTTGTTCTGATGGCTACCTTGAGTAATTGCCTGGAGTGAGTGTGTCAGGCTGGTGTCATCTTTACTGTGGCCTGGTTGTGGATCAATTGTCTGACTCCCTACAGGTGGGAGGGTTCTGCAGTTGGGTCCCCATGCCTGATTTGTTCTAAGATTAGCCTCTGGAATTTTTTAAGCAAGAAAGTAATTGTAGAAGCAGGTAAGGTTACAAGGTTGCAGTGTTAGGAAGAAATGAAGTAGCAGGTTTTGAGGAGGGGAAAGGAGAAAATAGAGTGGAGTGGGAAGGTTATGTATTTAAAATGCACTTTTAAATTATACGTTCTTGGTTATAAACTCCCTACTGTCAACTTCCATTCAGTGTCAATGGAAAGTGAATGACGTATTCCTTCTGGCTATATCCTGCTGAGAAGGAGCGTATTTAGGGGACTGAGAATGGAACTGTCTACTTGGAGTTGGGAAATATTTGTGAATCCCTGGGCTTATAAAGGAAATCTGTTGTAGCATCATGGTCCAAGGGGATGGAAACTTTTGAGAAAGTTGATTTTGTATTCTCATGCATAGAGTACAGCAGCAGTGGAATCCACAATAGAAGAGTATACCAATTCCAGTGATGATAGTATTATAAGTAGTTTTTTTCCGCCAAGATTGGCGTAATCCAAACCATAATGATAGTGATTGATCTAAGGACGTTTTAGGGTCCAACATAGCGTAATCTGTTTGTGTATGTCTTGAGCACTAGGGAGATATTCCTGGAGTTGTCTGGGATGTACATTCAGCATTCAGTTTTAATTGTGGCACAAGTCGACTGCCTCGAGTAACTGTGAGAACATCAGATGCCCTCCAGTTTTCTAGGATGGCATTTCTCATTGTTTTGGAAGTAATTAAGGAGATGCTCTTAGAAGTATCTGTAAGGGCCTGTTGAGTGTAACTGGTGAGGGTTTCTATATGCCATATTATGGTTTCTACTCCAAATTGTGGCACAGAGATGGGCATCAGGTGGTCATACTGGTGGAAAACCGATCCAGTCCATCATTGTAATACATTTGGCAAGTTGGTGGGCTGCTTGATGGTATTTGCCCGCCGGCCTTGGACCCAGGGAAATCCTGATGTGCATTGTCCTATCCAGCTCACTGGCCTCCAAGACCAGAGGTTAGAACTGTTTGGGGCAAGCCATCAGATCCTGGCCTCTGTGTCTAGTCTGTTACAAACCAATTGGTCTGATATAATATTAGGATTTTCACATTGTTGGGGGGCTATATGTAAGAATGTTTTCGTTCCTAGCATAGGGGAGCAAGTTGATTTAGGTGCCCAGTTATAGGAGTCATCCAGGGGTAATCATCCCGTATTTTGATAAAATCTATCATCTGTATAGTGACTATTAACAGAGTGTTAGGACTTGAAGTGGTATGATTTTTCATATGGGCATTGCATAGTCTACCACCTGCTGGATGGTTTGCCTTGTGGGGAAAAGCTTTGCATGGCCCAGATTACAGAGAATTAGATTAATGCTTGGTCTTTTTTTTTTTTTTTTTTGAGTTGGAGTCTCACTCTGTCACCCAGACTGGAGTGCAGTGGCCGCTCCGGCGATCCTTCCGCCTCAGCCTTCCAAGTAGCTGGAACTACAGGCACGTGCTATCACACCCGGCTAGTTTTTTGATTTATTGTAGAGATGAGGTCTCGCCAAGTTGCCCAGGTGGGTCTCGAACTCGCGAGCTCAGGCAATCCACTCACCTCAGCCTCCCAAGGCGTGGGATTACAGGCTGAGCCACCGAGCCCGGCTTTTTTTTTTTTTTTTTTTTTGAGTTGGAGTCTCACTCTGTCGCCCAGACTGGAGTGCAGTGGCTCCTGGCTACCGCAGCCTCGACCTGCTGGGCTCTGGTGATCCTTCCGCCTCAGCCTTCCGAGTAGCCGGAGTGACAGGCGCTACCACGCCTGGCTATGTTTTTGTTTTTTATTGTAGAGATGATGTCTTGCCAAGTTGCCCAGGTGGGTCTCGAACCTGTGGGCTCAGGCAATCCACTCACCTCGGCCTCCCAAGCGCAGGATTACAGGCTGAGCCACTGAGCCTGGCCAATGCTTGGTCTTTTTTCCACCCACTCTTGAGACAAGAGTCTCACCCTGT
>CAUYQG010246379.1:0-51034 GCA_963574415.1 Tarsius wallacei | reverse complement strand
ACAATAAATCAAAAAATTAGCAGGGCGTGGTAGCGCGCGCCTGTAGTTCCAGCTACTTGGAAGGCTGAGGCGGAAGGATCGCCGGAGCCCAGCAGGTCGAGGCTGCAGTGGCCAGGAGCGGCCACTGCACTCCAGTCTGGGCGACAGAGACTCCAACTCAAAAAAAACCAAAAAACAAAAAAAAAACAACAACAAAAAATAAAGAGCTAGCCAGAGATGAAGTATCTGGAAGGGGCAGGGTGGGAGTCAGAAACTTGGTTTTAGATGTTCCACTTTGAGATGATCACCGGACACTCTGCAGAGATGTCAAGTAGGTAATTACATATGCAAGCAGTACAAGACGGAGTATGTACTGGTGGGAGTTCTCCACCCATGAAGGGCATTTAAAGCTGTGAGAGAGACTGACATCACAGAAAGAAAAGTCAGGAAGGGCAACTACTAAGTTCTGGGCCTTCTGGCATTAGGAAGAGGTCAGGGAGAAGAGGAGGCACCAAGAAAATGGGGAAGAAACACAAGAAGGAATGCCCGGAGAGTGCAGTGCCGAGAGAGCCAAGGTAAGGAGGAATGCTTCCAGGATAAGGGAAGGATGAACTGCACATGTCAAGTGCTTTGAGGGATCAAGTAAAAGGCTCAGAGTTGGTTCTTGGATTTAGCAAATGTGAATGTCATCAGCGACATTAATGAAAGCAGTTTGTAATGTGCAGTGAGGTGGAGAATCACTTCTCTAGGGGGCCATGTTCTTTTGAACCCAGCTTAAAACATGTGTTGAATGTCTGACTTCCATACTAGACTCTAAGAGTCTAGCACATATTAGGTCTCAAATAAATATCTAATTTACTGAATGAATGAACGGGGCTGCATAAACGTGATGTTCTTTAGGTAGTTCATGAAATCATCTAAAATAATCAGTGTGTAAAATGGAAATCTTTCCACTTGAGAAAAAAAAAGTTGATTGAAGGATAAGTCTTATGACACTTTTGTCAGAAAATTCATCTTCTCATCCATCCTATTTCATAACTTGCACCGCCTCAGAGTCTCTATCTTCCCCATTAGGTTATATGTTTTTGGTTTTGAGTTGGAGTCTCATTCTGTCGCCCAGACTGGAGTGCAGTGGCACACTCATGACCACAGCAGCCTCGACCTACTGGGCTCAGGTGATCTTTCCTCCTTAGCCTTCCAAGTAGCCGGAACTACAGGCATGCGCCATCATGCCCAGCTAATTTTTCTTGATTTATTGTAGAGACGAGGTCTTGCCAAGTTGCCCAGGCTGGTCTTGAACCTGTGGGCTCAGGCAATCTTCTCACCTTGGCTTCCCAAAGCGCTGGGATTATAGGTGTGAGCTACTGCGCCTGGCCGGTTATGTGCTTTTGAAGAGCAGGACCACTTCAGACTATGGGGATCTTCATGCATTAGGTATAAGTATGACCTGAAGTATGATGTAGATTCTTACCTTTCACTTGCTGATCTGACGCTAATTTTATTCGTTAGAAAACCCTTCATGGGCCGGGCTCGGTGGCTCAGCCTGTAATCCCACGTTGGGAGGCTGAGGTGAGTGGATTGCCTGAGCCCGCAGGTTCGAGACCCGCCTGAGCAACTTGGCGAGGCCTCATCTCTACAATTAAAAAAAAAAAAAAAAAAATTGACCGGGTGTGATAGCGCACACCTGTAGTTCCTGCTACTTGGAAGGCTGAGGCAGAAGGATCGCCGGAGCCAAGCTGGTCGAGGCTGCGGTGGCCGGGAGCGGCCACTGCACTCCAGTCTGGGTGACTGAGTGAGACTCCAACTCAAAAAATAAAAAAAATAAAACCCTTCATGAAGGGTCTACTGTGGTATAGGCCCTGCAGTAGGTACTTGAGTCACAGCATCTAACAGAATATAGTCTATGCCTGGAAAAACCTTCCAGTCTAGTATTCCTCACTCCCAGCTGACATCAACTGAAGAAATGACTGTGGCTTCACTTGGACTAATTCCTAGGCCCAATCAAACCCACAGGTGATGGATCCCAATGTTACATGGCCCCAGATTCACTCAATACTAGATACACATCTGTCAGCAACTATGCCAAGGGAGTTCTTAGCCAGTTCCAAGTTGCCAACAAAAGTGAGGTTCCACCTTGGAAATGCCAAAGGATTTTTAGAGCCCTGTGCCAGGAAAAGGAGACACAGTCCAGACTTTATAAAATTATTATACTATACCACACAGGCTAATAAACTATTACAATTAAATTTTTTTTTAAAGTGAGGTTCAGGAGGCACGCTATGTTCTTGAAGCACTGTTTTCTCCATTTTTCCTTCCTCTGGTCCAGTGAACAGTCAAACATTTGTATACCATTGACAATTCAAGTCAATCTGAATTTTATTTTTATTTCCCTTACATAGGATAGGAAGAGTATATATCATTTCTCTGTGTGGCATGTGCTAAATAAATATTAGTAGAAAGAAAAAGAAAAAAAAGGTTAGTTTTGGAGCAGTGAGGACAAAGTATATGCACTAGGAGAGAAACAAGTATCATGCTGAGAGGATAATACTACCTCTCAAATGTTTGCTGAGCTTTCATAGTTTCCAATGGCTTTATGGGAAGTGACCACCTCCTATCTGCTGGACCACCATTGTTAGAAAAGCTTACATGCTGTGTCAAAATGAAGATGGGGAATAGCAGTTGAAAAAGACCTATAAAAAATAGTAAGTACAACCATCCTAGTGCACAGGTGCCAAGGCAAATTCTAACCAATGGGAATCCAGAAGTACGTCTCGCTCCAACTAATGAGAACTGTGGTGGGTGGTGACATCCCACGTGAGAACAGCACATACAATTCCTCCCAGGCTCCATTGTGACTACCCACCTGTGAACTAGCAGGAACAATGAGCAGCTCCTCTTTGGCTTATGCTAAAAATAAAGGGGACTACCCATGAGTGACACTTTACATGCTCAATCCTCAGGCAAAGTTCTGGTTTCCATAGCAAACCCCAGTCATGACAGCAGAGGTGAAGCGTATGATGTAGTGAATGGCCAGAGCTCTGTCTTTCTGCAAGAGAGCAGCTATATTTGCCAGATACACCAATCAGCCACTATAGACCATTTTTTCCCCCAAGTTGGAGTCTCACTCTGTTGCCCAGACTGGAGTGCAGTGGCACACTCATGGCCACCCCAGCATCGACCTAATGGGCTCAGGCGATGCTTCCACCTCAGCCTTCCCAGTAGCCGAAACTACAGGTGCGCGCTATCACGCCCTGCTAATTTTTTGATTTGTTGTAGAGACAAGTAGACCTTTCTATGAATAAAAGTCCTACCTACATTTGTAGGTCGTGGCCATTCTCACAATTACTACTTGTCTGAAATAGTAGATTTTTGGTCTGATGTTTAATTATTGGGATGCCGATGTAATTCTCAAGATGGGACTTATTTTTAAAAGGAGGTCCAACAACAGGGACGGAAACAAATAGGTTTCTCGCCGGGCTCGGTGGCTCAGCCTGTAATCCCGTGCTTTGGGAGGCTGAGGTGAGTGGATTGCCTGAGCCCGCAGGTTCGAGACCCGCCTGGGCGACTTGGCGAGACCTCATCTCTACAATAAATCAAAAAACTAGCCGGGCGTAGTAGCGCGTGCCTGTAGTTCCAGCTACTCGGAAGGCTGAGGCGGAAGGATCACCAGAGCCCAGCAGGTCGAGGCTGCGGTGGCCGAGAGCGGCCCCTGCACTCCAGTCTGAGCGACAGAGTGAGACTCCAATTCAAAAAACAAACAAACAAAAAAAACAAATAGGTTTCTCATTCTCCCCAGACTGCAACCTCTGATCCCTACACCTGGCAAGAGCCTGTCCTTTGTCTTCTTTCATGACTGTCTCAAAGCTAGTGACCAGCCAGACGCTGTGGCTCACACCTATAACTGCAGCACTTTGCAAGGCCGAGGTGAGAGGATTGCCTGAGCCCACAGGTTCAAGACCAGTCTGGGCAACTTGGCATAGATCTCATCTCCACAATAAATCAAGAAAAATTAGCCGGGCATGGAGGCACATGCCTGTAGTTCCAGCTACTTGGAAGGCTGAGGTGGAAGGATCACTGGAGCCCAGCAGGTCGAGGCTGCAGTGACTGAGTGTGCCATTGCCCTCCAGCTTGGACGACAGAGTGAGACTTCGACTCAAAAAAAAAAAAAGCTAGTGACCAAGAAATAGACAGGTCTTTTAGCAAGACCCAATGAAGAGGATCTTGCTCCAACCAATCTAAAAATGGAGTCTATGTTCTCACCCTGAAGTTCCATCAGCTGGGAAGAGATATTACAGAAGCGTGTTCATGCATAAGGAAAACCAGCAGGAGGAAGATCTCAGAGTTTTTTCTGAATGCAAACAAATTCTACCTTTGCACATAAGGACTCAACCTGATCTCTGCTTTCCCTTTAAGTGTTCAGGGAAGAGGGTTTAAATCATCAAGACTCAAGACACATCGAAAAAGTCTTGAGCCTCTAAGTCTCAAGATGGAGAAAAAAAGAGAAATGCACTTCTTAGCTTCTCAAGATGAAGTTCCAGGCCAACTTTCCAGAGAAGTAGTACATTCTCATTAAGTATATTTCTTCCCTGTGTGTTAACAATCTGTGTCCTGGGTTTAATGAGCAGGAAAATGACTTAGAAAACTCAGAGCTCTGTAGGGACTTCAGGAATCCCCGGCAGTTTCTGCTTCTCGGAGCTTCTGTATGGAACAGTGATTGGGAAGATGGGCTTAATAGACAGACAGAGAGACCTGACTTCAAATTCTTGCTCCAATTCTTTTTTTGGAGGGTCAGGGGGGATCAGGATTTCACTCTGTATAGTGGTGGGATCATGACTCACCACAGCCTCAACCTCCTGGGCTCAGGTAATCTTTCCACCTCAACCTCCCAAGTAGCTGTGACTACACAACCACACCTGGCAAATTTTTTGTAGAGATGAGATCTCATTATGTTGCCCAGGTCTCGAACTTCGGGACTCAAGCAATCCTCTCGCCTGGGCTGCCCAAAGTGGTGGGATTAAAAGCACAAGTCACCACACCCAGCCTCCAGCTCTTAATAGATATGTAACCTTAGGCAAGTTGCTTAACCTTTCTAGACTATGTTTCCTCATGTGAAAAGGAAGGATAACTGGGAACAGTGCCCAAAATTATGTAAGTGTTCAACTTGTTCAACAGATATTTATTGACTGTCTTCTGTATACCAGGTACTGTTATCAGCATTTGAGCTATACAAAGAAGACAAGGTCTTTGCTTTAATGGAGCTTACATTCCAACAGGTGAGACAGACAATAAATGAACAATGTGAGAGAGTTCCTGGAGAAGACAGCTTGTGAAAGTCTGAGGGAAGAAGCTTCCAAGTAGAGGAAGAGCCTTGATATGGGACAGAATTTAGTGTGTTCCAAAACTGAAAGGAATATGTTAGGACACAGGGTGGGGCGATGAATGGTAAGACAGGAAGTCATGGGCAAGGTGGGCTGGGCAAGAGGTTTGAATCCTATTTAAATGGCCATGAGAAATCTCCAGTTTTAGGCTGAAGAGTGATAAAACTGGATCTGTCTTTTTAAAAGACCCCTCTGCGCCAGGGGGAGAAGGGATGAATAGGCAGAGCACAGAGGACTTTTAGGACAGTGAAACTATTCTGTATGATAATATAATGGTGGATTCATGTCATTACATATTTGTCCAAACCCACAGAATGTACAACACCGAGAGCAAATTCTAATGTAAACTATGGACTTGGGTGATAATGATGTGTCAATGTAGGTTCGTCAATTTTAACAAATGAACCACTCTAGTGGAGGATGTTGATAATGGGGAAGGCTCTGCCTGTGTGGGGGCAGAAGATATATGCCAAATTGTTGTATTTCCCTCTCAGTTTGGCTGCGAGCCTACATTTACTCTAAAAAAAATTAAGCTTTTTTTGTAAAAAAAAAAAAAAAACTCACCTTGGCTGTTCTGAAGAGAAAGAACTAGAGGTCAAGAGTGTCCTCTGGAAGCCCAGTTAGAAGGTGACTGCAATAGGGGTCCAGGGATGAGAGGGTGGTGACTTTAACAAGGTTGGCTGTCATAGAGGTGGGTAGAAGAGGGTGGACACTGAAGGAAGGACCAATAGGACTTACTCGTGGAATTGAGCACAAAAGAGAAGAATGGAAAGTAGTTCCTAGGTTTGGGGGATAAACCTTTGGGTGGATGGTGGTGCCATTTACTGAGATGGGAGCAGGAGATGGAAAGAACTATCTTGAAGAAGCACTATCAGGGATTTAATTTTGTCGTGTTAGGTTTGAGATACCTATAACATACGCATCCACATGGAGATGGTAAGTAGGCAGTGTGGCATATGAGTCTGGAACAGAGAGGTCAAGGGTAGGGACAAAGATTTGGAAGCCAATAGCACGTAGATGATAGGCAAAAAGCCTTGAGACAGTTGCGATCTTCCTAGAATAGCCAAAAAAAAGAACCCAAGGTCATGTCTTGGGGCAACAGCATAAAACAATGAATATTAGCTATTGTTATTTCTTTCAATGAGTTGGAAGAAGACATGGACACATAGAGAAGACAATGATATCAAGACAGAGTTGCAGACTGGAGTGAAGCAGTCAAAAGGAATGTGAACAGCTCCCAGAAGTTGGAAGAGCCAAGGAAGGGTTCTCTCTCAGAGTCTCCAGAGGGAATATGGCCCTGCCAGTACTTGGATTTCAGACTTCTGACTTCCAGAACTGTGAGAGAATAAATTTATGTTATTTAAGCCATCAAGTCGGCGTTCATTTGTTACAGTCCAAGAAACTAATATGGGAGAATGTCGGCCAACTATTGTTTTCAGCATCTTTTTATCCATCTGTCTACCCACCCATTCTGCCATATATGTATATTGTAGACAACCACCGAGCATATTTACTGCAAGGCAGTAGAGAGTAGTGGTCCACAATGCAAGCTCTGGAGCCTGGATGCTGTCTTTAAGTTCCAGTCCCACCAACTCCTAGCTGTGTAGCCTTGGAGAATTTGCTTAACCACACTGTACCACCATTTCTCCATCTGCAAAAGGGGATGTAGTGGGTTGAATGGTAGCTCCTCAAAAGATACATCCACATCCCAGGACACGCAAATGTGTCCTTATTTGGAAGAAGTGTCTTTGCAATTAAATTATTTTTTTAAAAATCTCAAGTTGGAATCATCCTAGATTATTGGGTGGGCCTAAATTCAATGACAACTATCCTCCTAAGAGACATACAAAGTAGAGACATGCAAACATGAGAGAAGACATGGACACACAGAGAAGACAGTGATGTCAAGACAGAGTTGCAGACTGGAGTAAAACAGCCACGAGGAATGTCAACGGCTCCCAGAAGTTGGAAGAGCCAAGGAAGGGTTCTCCCTCAGAGTCTCCAGAGGGAGCATGGGCCCACCAGTACTTGGATTTCAGACTTCTGACCTCCAGAACTGTGAGAGAATAAATTTCTGTTATTTAAGCCATCAAGTCAGCTTTCATTTGTTACAGTCCAGGAAACTAATATGGGAGTAATAACAGTACATACTTCATCAGGTTATGAGAATCAAATGAGTTCATATGTGTAAAGTATCTGGAACGGCACCTGCCAAACAGTAAACACTCAAACCATTTTAATGTTTACTGGATTCTGAAGAGTCTGGGGGAAAGGCTGTCTTCAGAGATCCTCAAGCTAAAGATGGGGCCCAAGAAGCTGAATAGGTGAGGGAACAGAAGGCGGAAAGGGTGCTCAGGTGTGCCATGTGTGTCTCCCAGGTTCCCAGAATAGCTGACCGCAGCTCCATAGCAGTCCCCAAGAAAGAAATCAACAAACTGTATATCTGCTCAGGTTTTCAAAGATGAGGAGTGGGTCCAGAGAGGGGTTAACACAATCCTTTCCAGTACCTTCCTCCCTTTGCGCCATCTCACCACCTGCCCTCTCTCAAGAGTCCACACTGATGAAGACATTCAGAGCACATTTTCTGGGGACAGCTGGCTCTTCTTTTAGCCTAATGACATTGGGAATAATGGTGACCAAGGCAGGGCAGGAGTGGAGAGTAGACAGTGGCTGACTGTGGAGGGAAGCTATGCCAATTTTGCATGCTGGGTGATTTTGTAATAATATTTGCATGGCTGCTGTAGTCCTGGAAGTGAATTTTCTTCGCCAGGAGACCCATATAGCACAATCTAGTTTTACCCAAATCTCTATAAAATACACTGCGCCAGAAAGAGTAGGTGGGAGGGAATTCAACTGCAACACAGCCGAAATCAGACATTTTATAAGTGTCCATTGGCCAGCACACAAAAATGTCAAGAGTTTATTGACATCTTGCTTTATTCAACCTGGCTCCATTCTCATCTTCTTAGGTGCAGAAAAAGAAATGTTCGAGCACTTGAAGAACTTGTGATTCTATTTGATCACCTGCATGCAAACACAAGTGGTGTCAGGAACCATTTAATGTTCACAGCGTGGATGGCTCAGGTTGTTCTTGTGGCCAAGTCCGTGGAACGCCTCAGGGATGAGATTGGGGAAGGGTGCATTACTGGATGTCCAAACCAATCCAAGATATTATAGCTAACCCGAAATGCACTTGCCTCTCTACTCTCCATAAAAAAAGTCTTCTGGAATATCAGAATTACAGTAACATCCCAGGATGTGAAAACAGGACAAGCCAGTTGTACTGTAGACAGGCATCGGAAAAGTGCCGGCCTTTGTTGAAAGGGAAAAAAGAGTCAGCGCTTATTCTGTCTTCCCCCTCAGTATCCCAAGACCTCCTTAGGAGTGACTGTAGCAAGACAGGCCCCCAGGAGCACAAAGCTCCCTGGCACCCTCTCTCTTCCCACCAGCTGCCTGGGGATGCCTGGAGGCTTCCCCGGTGAGGCAGCCCAGATCCCCGCCCCCTTCCCAAACTGAGTACACCATGATCCAAAATTACCATCTCTCCCCACCTCCTTCCAGCACAACTCCCACTGCCTTAGCAGGCAGGTCCCAGCCAGGGAACTGACTTTGGGTTTCCACAGCACAAAGAATACCTCCCCTTCATGGCAGGAATTCTATTTTGCATTGCAGGAGTGCCGACTTTATTTTTAGCAAAGTTGAATGATTGCTCTCCTGAGGCCAGGACAACAGGGCTTGTGTGTTAACTTGGACGATTTGGTTGACGTAGGAGAGTTGAAATCTAGTGTTTGCAAAGCCAAGGGGTTCAAGTGCTGATAAAAACCAAGACCAGAGCCGGCATGGTGGCTCACACCTGTAATCCCAGCTAATTGGGAAGCTGAGGCAAGAGGACTGCTTGAGCCCAGGAGTGTGACAGCAGCCTGGGCAACATAGCAAGACCTCGTCTCTACAAAAAAAAATCAAAATATTAGCCAGGTGGTGTATACCTGTTGTCCCAGCTACTGGGGAGGCAGAGGTGGGAGGATAGGTTGAGCCTAGAGGTCACAACTGCAGTGGGCCATGATCTTGCCATTGCACTCTACCTGGGTAACAGAGTGAGACCTTGACTCAAAAAAAAAACAAACCCAAAACGAAACAGGAGTAGCTTCTCTCAAATTCATTTCCACTCCTGCTAACCTACCTCAAAGAACCCAGTCGAAGGGCCAAATATACCATGGAATCCCCCTACCCCAGGAAGCTGTCAAAACACCATAGATCCTTATCTAGAATGAGCTAAATTTATTTTACCCTGAAGGCAAGAGATTGAACAATGCCCTTTCAAGGACTTGCAGATCCTTAAGAATTTGTGATTTTTTTTAATCCTCCTGTGGATATCTAGGCATTTCAGACTGCTTCCGACAACAAAACTTCCCCTATCTCCTCGCTATTATTTCATCCAGAGCTCGCAACAATTGTGTGTGCAAAATTAATCCTCTTTGCTGTGAGCTGGTTCCCCCAATGCTGCTTCTCCAAAACCTCTTCATGTATTCTAGAGGGCTTGATGAGCCACAGAAACACTTTCTAACCTAAAAACAAAATAAGAATAGCTTCATCGGCCAGGTGTCCAATGCGATCTGGTTTCATTAGGTGGCTTCATAAAGAGAGTTAAGAATCTTAAGTTTCTGATTTTCTGCAAATGAACAGCCCGGTCATGGTTCACTCAGAATGTATTCCTGCAGGGAATGCAAGCATAAAGCAGTCAGGATGCTGAGGATGGAGACTGCTTCCTGGCCCCATCAATAGCAAGAGTGTGGGGTGGAGAAGCTGCTCTTGGCATCTAAGAAAGGCCACAGCCAGGGCAAGCCTTTTCCCGGAGCTGGAGAGACTTAAAAGTCAAACGTGTCTTCTCCAAACACAGTGCCTTAACAAGCCATCTCTCAGCTCAGGCGCCTTATCAGACCACAAAGGGCAGCTTCAACTATTGAGTTTTCAAATGGTCAATGTTCCCAGTGTTTTCTGGAACACATTTGTAAATAGAATGCAGAACACTTAGCTCCCAGACAATCAGACTGAATCTGACGACCTACCTGGTTTCAAATCATCTCCCTCCCAGAACCCATGGGAAATGTATTCTTTTCCAATTCTATCTTTTATGTTTCTAGAAAATGGGTAGTATGAGATCAAGAACTTCACCTTTTCAAATGCCACCTATGCCTAAGTCTCATTTCCCCCAAATTTCATTTCGTTTGGCACACATCTACTGAGTGTTTAGTAAATCAAGTTAAGTGCTCCTTTTCTTCCCCCTTCACTAATAAGTGAGAATATTTATTTAATCTTTCCAAGTATAATCAAAGACCCATTAAGAAAACCAAGGGGGCTGCAGGGTTTTAATTCTTCCTCACCCATCTGCGCCTCTGTCAACACCATTGCCGTTGAAAGACAACAGTTCCCCAGATCAAGCACTCATATGTTGTAACTCTAGTTCCAGGTGTGCAATGGGGCAAGGTTTCTGCTCTTCCCAGCCTCAGCTTCCTCAAATGCAGCAATTCATAAGTATGAGTGCATGGTCCCCCTTCCAAACCACAGAGGACAGGGGAGACTATCCAGGCTCTCCCTGCTTTGCACCCAGTAACTGGATCTTTGCTTAAGAGAGGGAAGTGAAATTCGGATGTGGCATTGCAACAAGCCAAAAGATAAAGAGGCAGCCATCTTGAAAGATCCATTAGGGCGTGAACAGAGAGACCCAACTGCTCAGAGCAGTCCAAAGCCTCCTATCCAAAGCTCAAAGAAAGCTTTGGTCGAGAGTCTGATAAAAAGTCCTGCCTTCAGCTGGGCTCGGTGGCTCAGCCTGTAATCCTGCGCCTTTGGGAGGCTGAGGTGAGTGGATTGCCTGAGCCTGAGGGTTCGAGACTCACCTGGGCAACTTGGCGAGACCTCATCTCTACAATAAATCAAAAAAAAATTAGCCAGGCGTGGTAGCACTCGCCTGTAGTTCCAGCTACTTGGAAGACTGAGGCAGAAGGATCGCCGGAGCCCAGCAGGTTGAGGCTGTGGTGGCCGGGAGCGGCCACTGCACTCCAGTCTGGGTGACAGAGTGAGACTCCAACTCAACAACAACAAAAAAAGTCCTGCCTTCTACATTCAACAGGGCTCTCGTTGACTTTGGTGAGAGGTTTATGCATTTCTCAACAACTATTCAAAAGAACCCACTACACCAGACATTGTCACAGAGGGACTGGCATATACACCTCAGCACCTTGTGCAGTAGTGATTGATTATACCAATTTTCCATGAGTTTGAATGATCTGGCCAACAAGAAGAGCTCCGCACCGCTAGGATTCCAGCCAGAGTGAGTCTCTTACCTCACCTCACCTCAGGAATTCTCCCTTTCCCTCCTGGCTGTCTCAGCTGGTGCCAGGTGCTGGGTTCGCCTCCCTGGGCCAGCAGCAGCACTGCGCCCCTTTCCCCAAGTCCTCGGCCTCATGGAAGTGCCTCCTTCCCCCAGCTCTCAGCAGATGCCCCTTTCATTTTCCTCCCTCCCCAGCGCCTCAGCCAACCTCTGCTTCCCTCTGGCCTCTAGGGAAGGCCAATGCCAGCTTTTCTCCTTTCCTGCACTTGCTCTTGATAGTCTCTGGCTTTTTCCCTCCCAAACACCCCTTTTCTTGCTTCCCCATTCTCCCCATTTTTCTTTTGTTTACCAAACATGCCAGGGACGGGGAGTTGGGGAAATCTCTTGAATAAACCTTCCTGCGAAGCTAGGAAGATTATTCTCAAAATATTCTTCAGATCGCTATTTTTATTTATTTATTTTTGTGGATCAAGATCTTCCCCTGTCACCCAGGCTGGAATGCAGTGACACAATCACAGTTCACCACAGCCTCGACCTCCTGGGCTCAGGCGATCCTTCCACCTCAGCCTCCTGAGTAGCTGAGATTGCAGATGCATGCCACCACGCCTGGCTAATTTTTTGATTTTTGTGTAGAGATGAGGTCTTGCTATGTTGCCTAGGCTGGTCTTGAACTACCGGCTCAAACAATCCTGCTTTGGACTCCCAAAGTACTAGGATTACAGGCATGAGTCACTGCACCCAGCCCTCTAGATTATTTTTAACCAGCACACTTCCAAATCCAGCGTCGATAGCCTGCAGTTTCACTGTCTTGGCAATCATTTTCTCCTTCATCCCTTGCAGCTTGGCTTCACCACCATCCCTCACAGACACTGTTCTCTATCTCTGTCAATGGCCCTTCCAAGAGTCCCTGCCTCTCTACCTGCTGCCAGCCTCCTCCCTCAGGGGCTTGCCTGACTAGCCCTTCCTACTCCCGAAACGTAACTCTGATCCCACATCCTGCCTCGTAGTATAGGGACACATCTGAGGACAGAAAAAAGAGGTGGAAATCTATTGAGTCTCCAAGTTTGTCCTCTTAAAGATATTCAGCTAGTCTTTGGATTTGGTTCTGACCTTTTGTGGGTTCATCTTCCTTGAAATTTTTCCCCTAATCATTGGTGCAGTAGGAGGGATCTGGGGCCATGTTCCAACAGAGATGTCCCCCACCACCATGGTATGAGTCACTTAGGCCCACATGATGGAAGCCAAGGGAGTATCCAAAGCTCTGAGTTATCTTGTTCAGCCCACCAGGCCTGGAACTTCCCAGTCAGAGTTGGGACAACACCCTAGAGTACAATTACCCTGGGGTGGTGGGAGCCTGGGGTGTTCCCTCTGACTCTCTTCCTATCTAACCTGAGGAAGTTGATGGACAACTCTTCCAGGACTTATCTGGGCATGAATAAGATAAAGGCCTAAAGAAACAAGCCCAGGGCAGCACGATGGGTGTGCTAACCAGGCTGTGTAGGAGCAGACGGATGGTCCAAAGAAGAACTGCTCAACATCTCTTGGGAGACAGAGGCAGAGAGTTCACAGGGGAGACCTTGAATCAGATCTTGAAGAATAAACAGCAGTTCATCTGGAGGACGAGGGGAGAAAGCATATTCCAAGATGCTACCCCCACCACTGCCATCCAAGAAAAACAGCTCTGTAAAGGTAGAGAGTAAGACAGGTCAGAAGGTCTACACCGTGTGTGTGTGTGTGTGTGTGTGTGTGTGTGTGTGTGTGTGTGTGTGTTGGGAGACAGCAAGGGAATTTATCCCACAGGTCACAGGAGCCACTGACATGTTTTACAAGGAGAGGTCATCAATAGACCTTGGCGACAGACTAGATAGGAGGGGTGAGAAGGAAGTCTCTAGGTTTCTCGTTTGTCAAATGTTAAAATTCCAGACTCCCTATTCAGCCCACCACAAACTCATGCTCATAACCTGAAGGTGATCTTTGAACTCCAAATCCAACCAGTGCCCACATCTCAAGTCTACATCTGATGAGTCTTCCCTTTCTTCCCAGCCTGCTGCCACCACAACCTCAGGCGTCCATGACCCCCACGCCCCCCCATCTTCTTACAGAAATCTTCTCATTGGAGTCCTCCCCTCTCATCTCTCCCAATCCCACTGCTTTCTGCAAGAGATGAGATCAGATTAATCACCCTGAAGCACATCATCTGGTTAGACAGTCTCTTGCTCAAAAATCCCACACCTCCCTACCATCTGGAGAACAAAGTTCCTCCAAGTCTTTAGTCCAGCCTCTTTCTTCCCTCCCCCACGGTCCTTCTAAGGGTCACATCCTAACTCAGGATCAACCTCTTGGCATGTAGGACTCAGAACTCAACTCAGGTCTTCTACTAAGCCCCTCCTCCACAAAGCCTTTCCGATCCCTCTGTCAAAAATGACTTCTTTCTCCTCCATGCTCCCCAAATGTTTTACTTGGACCACTCTTCAGTACTTTATTCATTCCATCATTCCTTCATCCAACAAACACAGGGTGCTTACTACATGCTGTATGTGCACTGGTTTGTGTCAAAGCTCTCCACAGACTCCTCTCACTTCTCCTGCTAGATGGAAACTGACAAACTGGCAGCAGGGAGGGAAGACTTTTCATCTGTGCACATCCCGTGGAAACTTGAAGCCTCTTCCCTCCCAGCCTCCAGCACAGCAAACCACAGGTACTCCAAAAATAAAATGATTGAAATGAATAGAGAAATTATCATAAGTTTCCTTAAATAGTAAACTGCCATAAAGCGCATGCAAAATCAATTTTGATGATAGATTTAAAGCATGATTCAATATTTTTCCAGGAGCATATTAACTATGTTAAGGGAGATGTGTTTATATACTTTACATGGTCTGATCCTTCCTCCCCCAGTATCTGCCCTCACCACTTCTACACCTACCTCCCAAAGCGCGCATGCACACACACACACACACACACACACACACTCACACAGGCACACGTGCATACACACACACACCACGATGTGGTTATGACAAGAGCAGCAGCTCTGGGCCCACCTCAATGGAACAAGGACTTGGTGAAGCCAGAACCACCACCTACAGGTAGGGGTGTGTTCTGAAACATTCTATTCTGCCCCTACAAGCAGCATGCCCACATCACACCTGCCAACCTGTATCTCCTTGACCCCCACCCAGAAGTCACAGACCTGAAAAGTTGGCCCCCTAAGTAGAACTTCCAGATCCCCTAAAGCCAGAGCCCAGAGCAGACTGAGTGTGGGAGATCCCGCTGGGTAAGGAGCCCTGAAGGTCCAAGGGATCTCTCTCTCCACGGCCAGACCTGGGCATCACCTTCTCCAGTCACTCAGCATACACTTCCAGTAGTTTCAATATGACTTGTTAATAAGGGAAACATACCCACCCAAGGAACCCTGCCTGTGTGGGAGGCAAAAGGCTGGGCTGGCTGCAGGGGACAGAGCCAGCCCCAGCTTCATCCCCAGCACTGCCCAACCATCTGTCCCAGCGCCCTCTGGAGCTCTGGAATGCCCTCGTGCCTGCCATTCCAGTCTCTGAGATCAACCCATGCCAGACCTCGTCCTCTTCACACGCCGGTGTTTCTTATCAAGGTCTCTGCATAGATCAGGGCTGCTCAGGACAGACTTCTGTCAAACTCCTGCCAGGGTCGAGGACCCTCCTCCCCCTGCTCAATTCAGCCTTGCTCTTCAATGGATTTTCCAAGTAGCGGGGAAGACAAGCAGCTCAAAGGCTTAAAACGCAAACGCAACCCAGAGAGAGGGAAGGAGGGAGGGAGATAGGGAGGGAGAGAGGGAGGGAGGAGACCGATTTTAGGGGAAACTCGATTTCAGAGGGAGAGCAGGATTTCCCTATCGGCACGATCCCCATCTCCCTGGCTGATGCCAATAACCGTCCCTAAGATGCCCTTGTTCTTTGCGCGATCCCCTCCACTCCTTACCAGAGCAGAGAGAGGGACCCGAGATGAAGAAGCCCGAGGGAGGGTGGTCCCCAAGCCAGTACCTGAGGCCAGAGTACCTGAGTGCCACCGCTCCGGGCGAAGGAGGGAAGAAAACCGCCCAGGGAAAGGAACCCGGGATGCGCGCCCGGGCGGGGGCTCCCAGTCCTGTCCTGAGTGTCCCCAGCAGTGTGTCTTCGGTTGCCCTGCTGTCCTGCTCCCGCTCTGTCCGGTCCTGTCCCCCCGTCGCGCACTCCCTGCCCTCGGCCGGATGCCAGAGGAGTTTGCGCCGCCCAACGTGGGACCCCCGGCTCGGCGTCCGGGATTCCTGCACCTGAATTTGACACTAAACTTTCCCGAGCACACACGGTCTCGGGGGTGCCAAGCCACCCCCCTCCCCAACCCCCGCCCACCCGATGCCCCACGATCCGGCTGCAGCTGGACGGTCGCTTCACCTGCTCGCGGCTCGGGGGAGGCTCCCGCTGCTCCTCGCGCGACCGGAGCCAGGCGCCGCCCGGCGGGTTCCCGCGCAGCTGCCGCCACCGCAGCCACCACCGGTGCCGCCGCCGCGCCGGCCCCGAGCTGCAGCGCCTGGGTTCTCCGGCAGCCGCGAGAGGCGCAATCCCGGCGCCCTGGGCTCCGCCTGCGGCTCCCCGGCTGCTGCAGCCACCGCCCCACCGCGTCCCCTGCCCGGGGCCGGCACGCACCGGCGCTGGGAGCCAGCTCCTCGCCGCGCAGCGCAGCGCAGGGCATCCGCCGAGCCTCCAGGATGGGCGGGGATTCCCTCCCCCTGGTTGATTCGAGGGGCGGGAACTCCCTTCCCGGAGTGACAGGGATGGGGGGCGGGGATTCCCCTGCAGGAATAACAAGGTAGGCGGGGATTTCCCCGAGCGAGCCCTGCCGCTGGCAAGGCGTCTCTCCGGGTGAACCAGGAGTCCTGATGCGCCGGCTTCAGAAACCTGGGGATCCTGGGAGGAAAGAATCCAGGGAGATGGCAGCTCAGTATTTCCATACAGGCGGGGCTTGGGGCGCCATCTAGATGGAAGACAGAGCTAGGGGACTCGGAGTTGCCTTTACAGAGCACTTTACATAGCAACGAGAAAAATGTCAATAGCCTTATCAAAGAATGGGGCGGAGAGGCCAAAAGAGGTAGCAGAAGACCTAACTACCCACCCTAAGCCGCCCTTGATCTCCTGTTCTTGGGATACCAAAGAAAGTCAATTTCGCATTGGTATGAGAATTTCGGGGAGAGGGAACCTCTTGGCACCTCAAAGCAGCTTAATCCCCCAGTTAAGCCCCTGAGGGAAATCTCATGGCTCTGGGTTGGTGGTTTCGGTCCTGTGAGTACTAGCCACGAGCTCCTGCTGAGTGGACTGTGAGAGCTAATGCCAACCGCCCTTGGCCTTGGTCCAGGTCACTCGAGGAACAGGAAACTCGGGCTTTTCTCATCCTTCATTCCGGTGGATTTTCAGAAAGGCCTTCAAATATTTTTGGTCTTTTTTGTCATCCTTGTCATTCTGCCTACCACAGGGAGAGAATGATAAGAACATAATAGGGAGACTGCACAGCTCTGCAAATTAAGCTCTCTTAAGAGGAAAAAGCTGGTCTTTTTCAAGTGCTAGCAGATAAGAGTAAAAACATATGAAAAATTACAAAACCTGGGATAATGAATAGTTGAATAATGCTTTTGACATTTTCTGCAGAGCAATAATTGGAAATCTTTGCTTGGGGGGGGATGGGGATGGGGCAGGGCAGGGACTGGCCGCAGCTTTGCCCAGCAAGGCAATAAGCTCTGGTCTCTTGGAAGAGCAGACAGACATAAATCACCTGCACAGACTCGACACAGCTGTCCCACAGCATAGGAGGCCAAGGTGGTCCCAAGGCACTTTGAGATGGTAGTTTCCACAGTGGGTAGGGTAGAGAGGTACTTGATTTCAGCTGTTTTTCAGCTTTTATAAATACCAGGCCATTGAGATCTATGCCTGCACAAATCTAGACATCGTATATTATAAGCTGTGCAATCTCAGGCACCCAGAGGTTCTCTTCCTATATGTAAACATGGAAAATACCTACCATGCAGGATTACTGAAAGCACCAGCAGTAACACAGCTATTCAACACAGCACTTAGGAGGTGCTTTATGAAATGATGACTATTATCTAGAAAGGCATCATTGGGATGCCACAAAAAATCCTTCTGGAAGGACTGGTGATTTTGTTTGCTTCACAGTCTCAGGCCCATCTTCGACCACTGTCTCCTCTGTACCCAGCATGGGTCTTCCCTCAACATCCATTAAAAGTTTGCTGAATAAATTAGTATGCAAATAATGTATCACTCAAGCCATACTCACTCCTGTCTCTCACCTATATCCCCAACCCTTTTACCCCAACCTTGTACTCCTAACCTGTAAATTCTGTTTCTTCTGCCAGAATAACATCCTCACTGTCCTATGTCTGCTAAAATCCCAAATAATTAAATGTCACCTCTTCTGGGAAGGCTTCTCTGATTGTCAAAACCAACATCCTCTCCCTCATTAATTGCTGCAATGGTAGCACGTTATGCAAGTTGCTAATATAACCCTGGTCAGATGTATTAAGTTGTAGGGATCAGTGTTCCATCTCACATATTTCTAGCTTGTGAGTTCCTGGAGGTAAAAGAACCTAACTCTTAGCTGGGCATAATGGCTCACACCTGTAATCCCAGCACTTTGGGAGGCAGAGGTGAGAGGATTGCCTGAGCCCAGGGGTTCAAGACCAGCCTGGGCAACTTGGTGAGACCTCATCTCTACAATTAAAAATAATAATAATTAGCTGGGCGTGGTGACACATCAGTAGTTTCAGCTACTTGGAAGGCTGAGGCGGAAGGATTACCTGAGTCCAGCAGATTGAGGCTACAGTGACCAGACACGTGCCACTGCACTCTGGCTGGGGCGACAGAGTGAGACTCCAACTCAAAAAAATAAAAAAGAAAAAAACCTAAATCTTATTATTTATGTTCCCAGAATCAAGGGTGGCATAGTGTCTGACCTCATAGCCACACAATAAATATTTGCTGAATTAAAATGAATTGTTCCTGAGCCCGTGGGTTCGAGACCCGCCTGGGCAACTTGGCGAGCCCTCATCTCTACAATAAAGCAAAAAATTAGCCAGGCGTGGTAGCGTGCGCCTGTAGTTCCAGCTACTTGGAAGGCTGAGGCAGAAGGATCGCCGGAGCCCAGCAGGTCGAGGCTGCGGTGGCCGGGAGCGGCCACTGCACTCCAGTCTGGGAGTGAGACTCCAACTCAAAACAAAATAAAAAATAAATAAAATGAATTGTTAAATATATATACATGTTATATGTGGTATGTAATATGTGTAAGTATACTCTATGCAGATGTAATATTTTATCATCTGTCTCCTTCAGAAGTGGCCCTGCTGATTTGCTTAAATACTTTGTTTCAATCACTTTTCATCTGATATTTTCCAGATATTTTTGGCAAGTTCTTGTTTGCTAATAATAGCTCAACTCACAAGAGGTCAATCAAATGCATGGAAAGTTTGTTTTGCCCTTGCAGTCTTGTCAATTTGGAAAGCTGACAACTGAGGGCATTTATTTTCCAGTGTTTGAAGATCAAAATGTAAATCCTTTCTGCCCCCTTGTTAAATATTTAGTCACAGATTAGTACTTCTATCCAAGTCGCCATTTTAATTTAGTGCTCATAATATGTGTGATGGGGAAGAGGAGGTAGCATACAGAAAATCCAAAATTTAAGAGCATGGGAAGGTTGCAATGATAAGCAAAGAAAAAATGTATTACACAGGACTAAGGCATATCAACAATAGGTAAAAGAGTGTAGTGTACTTCAGGTGAGACCCAGCAGATTCTCACAGACTGCAGTGACATCTGGCTTACCTTGAGTTTTCTCCCTTTTGAAGAAGGAGCCACCAGGCAGCTGGACTTAAAACCGGAAGTTTCATCACCAACTCTTGAAAACACTGCTTTCTGTCTTTCCTCCTCAGCTGTTCTTCCAAGTAAGTTTCCAGGGAGGAGAAGGAGCCTTAGTCAACAACTGGCTCAATTCCCTTTCTCCTCCCAGCCTCTGTGGGTTCATTTTATCTCCAAACAGATCCTAGCTTCCTGTTTACCTAGCTGATTACTCTCTTTTCTTTCTTCTGCAAATTCCTGCCACTAAATCTTC
Source organism: Tarsius wallacei (assembly GCA_963574415.1). NCBI lineage: Eukaryota > Metazoa > Chordata > Mammalia > Primates > Tarsiidae > Tarsius > Tarsius wallacei. The sequence continues at coordinate 31,219 of CAUYQG010246379.1, read as the reverse complement.
CATTCGTGACCTCCCATTGGAATGAGCCTATGCTGAGCCAAGGAAAGGGATTAAAAGAACAAATGAGTAACAATGGCAGTAAAACATTAATTCAGTGGATCCCAATCTGTGCTTAAGGATTCCCAGGAGATTTGAAATTTCAGCTACCCCAGCCTCACCCCATGAGATCAGCATATACACAGTCTGGGGGGCGGGGGGGTGCGGATGCCTCTTCACCAGAACTGCAGTGATTGCAATTTGGACAGCCCATACAGCATGGTTGGAAAAACACTGCAGCAGAGTGACTTTATAAATGAGAGGGAGCCCAAATCCACATTCTAGTAATTGGTCCCAGCACCACAGGCATAGATTTTTCTTTAAACCTTGATAAAATGTCATAATTATCCCAACTCATTCAAGTCTTTTATTAGCCCCCACACAAAAAAGACCTGCATTTAATGCATCCTGTTTCAAAATATATGCTCAGGGAAAAAGTTTAAGCACTTTTCATTTTATGGATATTGAAAATGATGAGATTCACTGTATCCATGAGCATGACATTGGATTTTATGCAAATGTGTTTTGTTGTTGCTAGTGTTGTCTAATATTACCACACATGAGGAATTTGTGATTTTTCTCCTGAGCTCACTCTTACAGAATATACTATCTCTTCTATTTACTTAGGCGACTAAGCCAACCCATTATTTTACATCTTTGATTCTTAGGCTTCCATTTATAATATGAAAGCATTGGTTGCCAGGGTAATTTTTCAAAACAATTTTTGGCAGAAAAAATGAATTATATACTAGCAAGGGCAGATCAAGTATTACAATTTCTATAGATTTAATCATTTTGTAAAAGAGTAGAAAGAAGGGTGTGGTGTGAATCCAAGTAGATTCTCGGGGACTGCAGTGGCATTTGATTGACCTCTCAGTTACTTGCTGTACACACTCAGGGTACCAGTAAAACAAGGCTACTAAAAACAGAGAGAGGAAGAATGAGGTTCAGTTTTGATTAGAATAGCCAGTACTCTGCAATCAGCATATCTAAAGAGAAGCTATTTTAGTTACTCATACACATAGGTTTTGTTTTCTGCTAACCCTTTGATTCATTTTGATTTATACAAGAGACAGGACATAGGAGTAAGTCTTCTTGGGGTTTACGGTTCCTGTCAAATGGGCACAATTGTGCCTCCCCTACCCCCACCCCCACTCCCCAAAATTGGGAAGCTTGGGTTCTCCCCTATTCCTTATTCCCACGTTATTGTAATTCAGTCAAATCACAGTGTACCCAAACTTGTAGACTACAAGATTTAGGCAAACAATTTGCACAACACATTCCCATCCCTAACTCTGTCTCCTCCGCTGATCATTCTTGTTTTGTTCTATACAACTTACTTACAAAAAGGCATCATTTTAAGTCAATCATATCCATTTTTCCTCCTTCATCAGATATTTCTACTTCCAGGCATCTTCAATGAATAATTGCCATAAAAGTAATTATAAAAATAAATGTATTTCTAGTCTGTATAATGTATAGCTATTCTATTTTCTTTCAGTTTTTAAAATTTTACTTCTTCCCTCTTCTTTGTCTCTTTTTGCCTATCTTAGCACCTGTCTTTTTTTTTTTTTTTTTTTGAGTTGGAGTCTTACTCTGTCACCCAGATTGGAGTGCAGTGGCATGCTCCTGGCTACCACAGCCTTGACCTGCTGGGCTCCAGCGACCCTTCTGCCTCAGCCTTCCAAGTAACTGGAAATACAGGCACGTGCTACCACGCCCGGCTAATTTTTTTGATTTATTGTAGAGATGAGGTCTCACCAAGTTGCCCAGGCGGGTCTCAAACCCGCGGGCTCAGGCAATTCACTTACCTCAGCCTCCCAAAGCGCGGGAATACAGGCTGAGCCACCGAGCCCGGTCAGCCCCTGTCTTTACCGGTACAGCAAATATGAACATGGAAATAAAAGTCAGCTAAGGGATACTCAGCCCCCCAAAAGCAACAGAGAGCAAGTGCTGTGTTCTGTGATTTATCTTGATAACACAGTAAAGCCTGGGTAACCTCGGGCAAGTTCCTCTCAAATGGAGATAATAATATCTACCTCTAAAGGTCTCATTAGGACGTTGGGTTCCCAGTAAGATCACAGATGTAAAAGTACTTTGAAAAAATTTAAAGTGCTCTTCAAATGAGAGAATGTGAGCATAACGACTCTTGGAATAACAATTTTAGTTTGTCCTAAAGTGTACCTGAGTAAGGTGGTTTACGTTTTACAGCAAGAATCACCAAGAATGGTTGATTTGGCCACTGAGATATCATTATTCACCACTTATTTGAATGGTGCATGAATTAGCAAGCAAAACATTGCTTTTTTGTATCTCTGATGAAGTCCACAGACAGAGAACATTGGGGCAATACTAAGGCAGACTTGTAAAAGCCAGATTTGGTGAACACAAAGTCATTGTTTATTTAAATATATGTAAAAACATATTATTTTGGTATATGTAAAAACGTATTATTTTATTAGTTTATTATTTTAATTTTAGCAAATGGTGATAGCCACCTCTTTTTCTCTAATTGCCCATTGGAGTGGTTTTCCAGCCTGGCTGCTGCTTTTTTTTTTTTTTTTTAGTCAGAGTCTCACTCTATCACCCAGGCTGGAGTGCAGTGGCATGCTCACAGCCTCCGCAGCCTTGACCTGCTGGGCTCAGGTGATCCTGCTGCCTCAGTCTTCCAAGTAGCTGGAACTACAGGTGCATACCACCGTGCCAGGTTAATTTTTTGATTTATTGTAGAGTTGAGGTCTCACCAAATTGTACAGGCTGGTCTTGAACTCTCAAACCCAGGCAATTCTCTTGCCTTGGCCTCTCAAAGTACTGAGATTACAGGTGTGAGCCACCGCACCTGGCCTTGCTTCTTAAAAAGAACGTGGAGACTAATGTTCTTGGTTGACCTTCATTTAGGTCACTGGGTCCCACTTATTTCTGGCTAATAGAATGCCACTAAAAAAATGTTTAAATACGGTGGCCGGGAGCCAGTCTGGACGACAGAGTGAGACTCCAACTCAAAAAAAAAAAAAAAAAAAGTTTAAATACCCATTTAATGCAGTAATGTGGAGTGTCATATAGTAAAATTTCCCAAACTTGGCTTTATTGTAGACAGGTACTTTTTCTAACAATGGCTCACAATCTACTCCAAAAATGCCACTAAAAATGTTTAACTGCCCATTTTTCTCTCTTTGTTAATTTTCTATGTGTGAAGTGAGTTATCTTTTCTGCTTTACTGTGTACTTTTTTTGTTTGTTTCTTTTTTTTTTTTTTTGAGTTGGAGTCTCACTCCGTCACCCAGACTGGAGTGCAGTGGCTGCTCCCGGCCACCGCAGCCTCGACCTGCTGGGCTCCGGCGATCCTTCCAAGTAGCTGGAACTACAGGCGTGCGCTACCACGCCTAGCTAATTTTTTGATTTATTGTAGAGATGAGGTCTCGCCAAGTTGCCCAGGCGGGTCTCGAACCCGCGGGCTCAGACAATCCACTCACCTCAGCCTTTTTGTTTGTTTCTTAAGAGACAGGATTTCACTCTGTCACCCAGATTGGAGTGCAATGGTGTCATCATAACTCACTGCTGCCCTCAAACTCCAGGGCTCGAGGGATCCTCCTGCCTCAGCCTCTTGAGTACCCAGGACTACAGGAGCACCTGGCTATATTTTGGAGAGACAAGGTCTTTCTGTGTTACACAGGCTGGTCACAAATTCCTGGAATAAAGCCATCCTCCCTCTTCAGCCTCCCAAAGCACAGAGATTACATGTGTGAGCCACTGAGCACAGCCCTCACTGTGTACTTACGAACCAAGCTTTTAAATAATTTGTTGCTGTAATTTAGACAATTAGATCATCTGAAAATAAAGAAAGAAGAAACAAAAAAAAAAAAAAGAAAAGAAAAGAAAAGAAAACTACACAGGAAATGATAAGATCTCAGAATTCTGGAGTCTAAACGAGACATCTTAGGAATCAATTTGCCCAGCTTCATTCTGTGACCAGCCTAGGAAGCATTCTTTTTTTTTTTTTTTATTGTTTTTTAGAGTTGGGGTCTTGCTCTGTTGCCCAAGCTGGAGTGCAGTGGCTTAATCATAGCTGGCGGTAGCCTTGAATTCCTGGGCTCAAGTGATCCTACTTGTGCGCTGGATGGGGCACAGCACATACTTTGGAAAGATAGTGAAGAAAGACCCTGTAGGATCAGGTGACCTCTCTTTCTGCCCATTATCTTGACAATGCTAATTCTATCTATTGCATTATATGTAAGGCAGAGTTTTGTTTTTTTTTTAATTGGAGTCTTACTCTGTCACCGGAGTGCAGTGGCACGCTCATGGCCACTGCAGCCTCGACCTGCTGGGCTCTGGAGATCCTTCCACCTCAGCCTTCCAAATAGCTGGAACCACAGGCATGTGCCACCATGCCCAACTGATTTTCTGATTTATTGTAGAGATGAGGTCTGGCCATGTTGCTCAGGCTGGTCTCGAACCCCTGAGCTCAGGTAATTCTCTAACCTCCACCTCCCAAAGTGCTGGGATTATAGGTGTGAGATCCAGTGTGCCCGGCTAATGCCTAGTTTTGAACAATCAAAACACTGTGTCCCGGGACTATGAACTCTTAAAATGGAGACTGATTTCAAGAACCAAAGTCATTCCTGTTCCCTGCCATTGAAGGGTACTCACATATCTTTTTTTTTTTTTTTGCCCTTATAGAGGAAATATTCGCCAATGAATGCAGCAGTCTTATAAATTAATTCCTTATGATAAATTCCAAATGCTCCTCAAAGAATGATGTTTTCCTTATTAAAGTCTTCTGAGATGTGTACTACCAGTCAGAATGTCAAGGGGCTTATCAATAGTGTATCTCTGCATGAATCTGCAAAAAAGTGCTTTTAGAGATCAAACGAGTTCACAAGAAGTGCAGTAATGTGAAATGTCATAAAGCAGAATTTCCCAAACTTTGCTTTATTGTAGACACATAAGTATTTTTTTCCAACAAGGGCTCACAATCTACTCCAAAATGGATTTTTTTCTTCTGGCATTGTTCATTGACAAACTTTTATCCGAAATCAAAGTCTCACAGATACCACTCCATATAAGGTTGTCTGCTGGGTCAGAACTGGAGAGGTGGTAGGACTCAAAATTTAAGAAGGCACCCACTCTCAGGCTCGGGCACAGCCCTGATGGTGGGTGCACAACACTGAGAATGAGTGCCTCCTTAAACGTCTTTATATTGAGGTATCATAGTTGTACATATTTTAGGGGTACATGTGATATGTTGATACAGGTATACAGTATGTGATGATCAGATCAGGGTGATTGGGATATCCATCACCATCTCACCTTAAACATCGATCTCTTCTTTGTGTTGGGAACATTACAATTATTTTCTCACTGTTTTGAAAGATACAGTAGAGTGGGGCGTGGTGACTCACACCTGTAATCTCAGCCCTTTGGTAGGCACAGGCAGGAGGATTGCTTGAGGTCAGGAGTTTGAGACCTATGCAACATAACCAGACCCTGTCTCTATAAGAAATTTAAAAATAGTCAGACATGGTGGTGTACACCTGTAGTCCTGGCTACTCGGGAAGCTAAGTCAGGATGGTCACTTGAGCTCAGGATTTCAAGGCTGCAGTGAGCTATGATCACCCCACTGCACTCTAACCTAGGTGACAGAACAAAATCCTGTCTCAAAAAGAAAAACAAAAAACAAACAAGAAAAAAACCAGCCAGGCGCGGTGGCTCAAGCCTGTAATTCTAGCACTTTGGGAGGCTGAGGTGAGAGGATCGCCTCAGCTTAGGGATTAGAGACCGGCCTGGGCAACTTGGTAAGACCTCGTTTCTACAATAAATAAAAAAATAAGCCAGGCATGGTAGCGCGCACCTATAGTTCCAGCTACTTAGAAGGCTGAGGTGGAAGGATCGCCTGAACCCAGCAGGTTGAAGCTGTGGTGGCAGTGAGTGTGCCACTGCCCTCCAGCCTGGACAACAGAGTGAGACTACGATGCTAAAAAAAAAAAATATATATATATATATGATATGTATATATGTATATATTTTTGCTTTTATATATACATACACACACACGTACACACTCAGTCACACAATACATTATTGGTAACTATAATTCCCTACTATACTATAAAATAGTAGAACTTATTCCTTTTATGTAACTGCCCTCCTTGCATTTTGTCCTAGATGCCCCTCTTGTGCCCTGGCTCTCTGACAGCGCACGCGGAATGCAGAAGACAACCCTGAGAGGTCTGGACACTAAGCAGCAGGGGGAGGTGTAGCCATGGTGACAAATAGCACGGGTGTTAGAGACCAACCTTGGCTTTGCCAATGACAACGGGGGTAATCTTGGGTACGCTGGGTCCAGACACCAAGCCCAATGATGCAATGCTGCGGCTGCCTGCGTGCCTGCCTCCTTCTCTCCATCATGAGTGACCATACACACGCTGCCAACCACATCTGTCAACACTTCACAGACAAAACAGAGGCAGATCTGGCGCAATTATATCCATACTTTCCATTTCTGAGTCTGAGTCTCACTCTGTTGCCCAGGCTGGAGTGCAGTGGCACACTCACAGCCACCACAGCCTTGACCTGCTGTGCTCAGGCAATCCTTCTGCCTCAGCTTTCCAAGTAGCTGAAACTACAGATACCCGCCACCACGCCCGGCTAATTTTTTGATTTATTGTAGAGACAAGGTCTCACCAAACTGCCCAGGCTGGTCTCAAACTCCTGGGTTCAGGCAATCTTCTCTCCTCGGTCTCCCAAAGTGCTGGGATTACAGGCTTGAGCCACCGTGTCTGGCCTTCTATTTTCTACACCTCAACTGAATCTTGGTAGGCTGAGGCTTCAGCCACCTCCAAGAGACATTGCAAACTTAAATGACAGTACCTTCTTCCCTCTTTCATTGGTCCATGCCCATGACAAGCCTTTGGTTATCCACCTTTTCCCATGTGCTCATCCCCATAATGCTCTGTCTCAACCCGGATGCGGTTTCTTCTCCCACACTGCTTCCCAAACCACACACCAACTAGCATTTCCACTCCTTAATTAACAAGGATTCCCATTTCCTCAACCTCTTCTTGGACATTCCTTGCCATCTCCAGACTTTTCCCTCCACTGAAGACACATCTTCCCCTGCAGCTCTATCTATTGCAGTCTATTTGATCACAAGACATGTTACCTTATAACACAAGGTCAGGAGTGGGGTGAGGGACTCCCTTATTTATTTTCAATGGCCTCTCATTTTCATCACTTTCTTATCTGAACTCTCTTGTGCCTTGGTTGTACCTAACTGGACAACTGTAAGCCAGGATGAAACTTGCCCTCCCTGGGCTTATATCTGTTAGTTGAAACACTGATGAAAAAAAATACATATATATGCACATATGTGTATTTATATGTGTATGTATGTGTGTGTGTGTGTGTGTGTGTGTGTGTATTTGGGTATATTTACCATCTACCCAAATATATTTATATATATAAACACACACACACACATATATATATATAAACAAATATATCTATTTGGGTAGATGGTGAATACCTGGTTGCCCATCTTAACTGGCTCTTCACAGTGCCCAGTTGATTCTCCAGTCAACCTCTCTCTCCTATGTACATAGTAAGTAATTGAAACCTTCTCCACTGTATTTACATTTCTGGCTCTTCTTGTCTTATCCTTGTCTTGCCCTCTTCTTATCTGAAGATGACCTTATTTTTAAATCCTCAGATAGCATGAAAGTTATGAGACAGGAGCTCTAACCTCCTTCCTCCAGGTGATAGGTCTTTCCTGTGCCTACCTCCTCCTTCCTCCTTCTTGGAGGGAGGTTCTCTTTACTTAGATATCCCATAGGGGCCCAAACTATCTGAGTGCAAACCAGATTCATGATATTGTCTCCAAAACTACACCACTATTGTACACTCAGCTGTCCAAACCAAAAGCCTCAATGTCTCCCACTTCTCAAATCCAAAAGTACATCCTATCAGTTCTTTCTCAATTTCCTGTAGGCTTGAACACTCTGGTCCAAGTTACCTTAATTTTTTATCTATAGCAGGGAATGGTGAACAAGATTTCTTTCTAGTTTTTTTTTTTTTTTTTAGTCATGATTTCGCTTGTGTTTTTTTAGACATGGTTTTACTCTGTTGCCCAAACTGGAGTGCAATGGCATGATCACCGCTCACCACAGCTTCAAACTCCTGGGCTCAAGCAATCCTTCTGCCTCAACCTCTCGAGTAGCTGGGACTGCAGGAATGTATCACTATACTCAGCTAATTTTTCTATTTTATTTTTTTGTAGAGACAGGGTCTTGCTTTGTTGCCCAGCCTGGTCTTAAACTCCTGGCCCCAAGCAATTCTTTTGCCTTGGCCTCCCAAAGTGTTAGGATTACAGGTGTGAGCCACCATGCCCAGCCAAATTTTTTTTCTTTAATTTTTACTTCAAAATAAAGTTTTTGTTTGTTTGTTTATCTGTTTGTTGAGTCAGAGTCTCACTCTGTCGCCCAGGCTGAAGTGCAGTGGCATGCTCATGGCCACGGCAATCTTGACCCTTGACCTGCTGGGCTCAAGTGATCCTTCCACCTCAGCCTTCCAAGTAGCTGGAACTACAGGCGCATGCCACCACGCCTGGATGATTTATTTTATTTTATTTTATTTTTTTACTGTAGAGACAAGATCTTGCCAAGTTACCCAGGCTGGTCTCGAACCCCTTAGCTCAGGCAATCCTCTCACTTCCACCTCCCAAAGTGCTGGGATTACAGGCATGAGCCACCGCACCCAGCAGTTGTTTTTTTTAAAATAAGTTTTATTGGAACACAGCTACATGCATTCATTTACAGATTGTCTATGGCTGCTCACACCATAAGGGCAGAGTTGAGTAGTTGCAACAGAGACCATATGGCCCACAAAGCTGAAAATACTCACTGTCTGGTCCTTTACAGGAAGTGTGTGTCGATCCGACCCTTGATCTATACAATTGCAAGAAACTCCCAACACCCTGCACCAGCCTTGTACTCTCTTCTCAGACATCTTTCTAAATCGTCTTATCACCATCCTTGGAATCCTTCAAAGCACAAACATCATTCTTGGAATAAAAAGCAGCATCCCTAGCCCAGCCTACCCGGCCCCTCATGATTGGTACCCCCTACCTCTCACCCTCACCTTGTACACGCTACCTCTTGCTTGCCAAACCGAGCAGTGCCGTCTACCTTTTCTCCCATGCACTGTGCTCTTCCATGTCACAGAATTGGCAATATTTTGTTTCCTTTGCTTTCGAGGCTCTTTTTTCTCTCTGACTTGCCCCTCATCCAGTTCCTACTTGTTCTTCAGAGCTCTGTTTAAATCTCATTTCCTCCAGGAAGCCTTCTCTTTCTCCCAGAGGAGGTTAGGTGCCATGTTTCAGGGCATTATATATTTGTATTTTAAAGCTCTATCTCAATTGCTGTTAATTCTTTGTGAAATTATTTGTTTAATATTTGCTTTTTCAATTAGACTTCATTCTTCATGATAGAAAATCTTTGTTTAGCTGGTTCAGAAAAGTAATCTTCAGGGCCTGACACAGTGCCTGGCACAAGATGGACACTAAGAAAATATTTGTTGAGGCCGGGCTGGGTGGCTCAGCCTGTAATCCCAGCATTTTGGGAGGCCAAGGCGAGTAGATTTCCTGAGCCCACGGGTTTGAGACCAGCCCGAGGAACTGGGTGAGACTTCGTCTCTACAATAAATCAAAATTTAGCCAGGTATGGTAGCGCATACCTGTAGTTCTGGCTACATGGAAGATGGAGGCAGAAGGATCGATGGAGCCCAGCAGGTTGCCACTGGGGTGGCCGTGAGCATACCACTGCACTCCAACCTGGGCAATGGAGAGAGACTCCAACTCAAAAGAAAAAAAAATAAAATATTTGTTGAATAAGCTGGTGATTAGCAATAACATCCTAGGGTTGTGGTGAGGCTAATGGGAGAAAATACACACACATCATTTAGTTGATTGCCTGGTACTGGCAAAAGTTAGATCACATTTATATTTTTAATTACCATGATGATGATACTCTTACTTGGAATCATTTCTGAACTTCTTGATTGGGCAAAAAAGAGGGTACCTAAAACACATTTTATTTTCGTAACACATGGCATGAATTGATTTCTTCTGTTTAGCCATCTATAACGAGCATATCTGGCTTACCTGGTTTTTCACAGTGTGAGACCTTAAAAAAAAATGTAGGGCCAGGTGTGGTGGCTCATGCCTATAGTCCCAGAACTTTGGGAAGCCAAGGTGGGAGGATCACTTCAGGCCAGGAGATTGAGACCAGCCTGGGCAACATAGCAAGACCCCCAGCTCTACAATTAAAAAAAAAAAACAATATACCCAATTCCAGAAGTCTAAAATCATACATGCGGTTCCTCTGTGGAATGGTTTCTGCTAGCCCTCCAGATCTACTTTTCTCTATTCTGTACCTGCTCTATGCCTCAGGAGGCTGACTTCTGTTGTGTTCCTTTGCCTTCTGCCCTTTGGTTGGGTTTGACCAATGGATACCACTAGCTGGAGATTAAAGGAAGAAGGAATTATTAACCCCCTCCCCCAACCCTTCCTCTGGGCTGCGGATTGACAATGACTCTGCCCCTCTACCCAAGGTCATACTCCCACCAGGAGGCTTCTTCAATCTGCCATTCTCTTAGGGCCCTCTCTTCCAGGCTCTCCGTCCTCTTGCTCATTCTGGCCTGGGGTAGTTCCAGCTCCTTCATTATTCCTTTTGGTTCCCCTTAACTTGTCTACAGCTTTGTCAGTTAAATTCTCCTCAATCATTCCTGCTTGAGTGTGCCATTCTCTGATGGGACCCTGGCTCAAACAATTCCACCGCCAAAATAAATATGAAAATATTTTAAGCCAGGCGCAGTGGCTCAAACCTGTAATCCCAGCACTTTGGGAGGCTGAGGTGAGAGAATTGCCTGAGCTCAGGGGTTCAAGACCGGCCTGAGCAACATGGCGAGACCTCATCTCTACAATAAGTAAAAAAATTTGCCGGGTGTGGTGGCACATGCCTATGGTTCCAGCTACTTGGAAGGCTGAGGTGGAAAGATTGCCTGAGCACAGTAGGTTGAGGTTGTGGTGGCTGTGAGTATGTCACTGCACTCTAGCCTAGGTGACAGAGTGAGATTCCAGCTTAAAAAAGAACATCTAAATATATGTATACACACACACACACACACACACACATATATATATATATATATATATATATATACATTTTAAGAGGTCCTTTATATGCTTCTATATATCGTTGTGGTACTCTCAAGTCTACAAGCTTGGTTAATATTGCATGAGCTCGGGTGATGTTATTCCCATTTCTCAGGTAGCCAATAGGAGTCTGGAAACAACCAAATAAGAGCTGTATCCATGCTTCCAGAGGCTGGTGGTGGCAGTCAAAGCTGCATGTCAGTTCTGAACCTACCCCCTGAGCTCAGTGTTACATCTCAGCTACTTCCCTTCAGAAGCGTCAGAAGCTGGACAACTGGGATTCCAGATAACTCATTCTTGGTGAGAAACTCCTCTGCACTGAGCCTAATCCAGGTGAACCCTGAAGCTCATGGATGTGCAGCTGGCTCTGTGCCCCAATTTAGAGCAGGTCCGGGAAGCATTCCCAGATGGCCCCTGGATGTCACTGCTTTTTTTGGCTGCATTCCTACGGGAGGTGGAAAAACACACACAGGTCTCCTAGCTGCAAACCCAAGCAGAACACATTGTCATATCTTTAGCAAATGATAACACACAAAACACAGACAGCCAAAGGACTGGAGAGAGGCATGTGCACCCAGCTGAACTAGGTCACTCTTTAAAGCTAAGGGACAGCCAGCACGGGAGATCCTCTTAACAAATCAATTGTCCTTAAAAACAACTGTCCAAGGCTTCAAGAAAATCACACACAACCCATTATTCTATCTTATATCTCAATTTCCCTCTCTGAAAAATAGAGTTCTGCCCATTGGCCATAATGTGAGCAAAAGTCTCCATAATCCTCAATTTAAGAACCTCAAATGCAGAACTGATGTTGATTTATCTCCTTTTTGGGGGGCAAAAGGCAGCTCCCATACAGTGGCAATTTGAGTTGGAATTAACATCATTGACTCTGAAGCCAGACTACTTCAGTTTGAATCCCATTTTTATCCCAAACTAGCTGTGTGCTTTTGGGAAACTAACTTAACCTCTCTTTACTTCTGTTTTGTTATCTGTAAAATAGGGATAATGATCATGTGTACCTCATGGGATTGACATGAAGATTAGATGAGTTATTATAAAGAAAGCATGTTGAACAATGATATGGTAGAGACTATATGAGGGATTGAGTAAAATTGTTATTTCAGTAATCATTTGTGTATCTTTAGATAGACACATCCAGAGTGTTGATCATTTTTCAACATTTTTTGGCTGTTGCCCAAGTAACTTCTCAGGTGAAATAACAGATCCTAGAGAGGCTTTGCTAGCACCGCCTGTTGTTAGATCCAGGAAATTTGGCTTGTATCTTAGCTGTCATCAGGAAAAGAATAGACCTGGGATACTGATCATTGAAAAAGCACATTCTGGTACATGCACTCGGTCTGGCAAGCTAATCGGTTATGCCCAACGAATAGGGGAGCACGAGGTGGCCTCACCTGCAGGACTGATGCAGAATGAGAGAGGCCTTTCAAGCAGACATCCATCACTGCTCACTGAAGACCTCGTGCGAGTCCCCCTCCCTCACACACAAAGATCCTTTCACTTTAACATCTATCCCAAAAGGCAGATGCATCTCTGCACTTCTAACAGGCTGGATTACTGTGTGTTCTTTCCTTTCCTCTCTTCTTCAGTTTCCCCATTGGAAATCAATGACTCACTCAGCTTTCCATAAGCAAGCTTGGGCTTTCTCCGCTGACTACCAATTAAAACACAAGTCCTCCAGGGCTGAGAAAGAGCTCGGCATCTCTGCAGTCTCCCCTCCACTCAGGAAAATCTTGATATCTTAAGATTTCATTTCCCCTGAGAACAGTCAAGAGTTCCTAAGAATGGCTGTCCTTTCATATTTCAGTAATAGCGGCTAATTTTTACTGAGCATTTACTACATGTAGGCACTATGCCAAATCCTTTATAGAACATTCTCCTTTGATTCTCTGAGATAGGCACAAGAGGGTCCTCGGAATGGTGCTGTCCTATAGAGATGTAATATGAGTCATAAATGTGAGTACATATGGAATTCTCAGTTTTCTAGTAGCCACATTCTTCCTAGTAAAAAGAAATAGGGGAAGCTAATTTTAACAAAATATTTTAACTCAATATATCTTTAAAAGTGTCATTTCAATATGCAATCAATCAAATTATTAATGAGGTTTTTTGTACTAAGTCTACAAAATCCAAATTTCAATAAACAAATGTAAAAGGAATTAGAGAAATAGAAACTCAGGGCAGGCACAGTGGCTCATGCCTGTAATCCCAGCACTTTGGGAAGCTGAAGTAGGAGGATCATTTGAGGCCAGGAGCTCGAGACCAGCCTGGACAACAGAGCAAGACTCCATCTCAATTTTAAAAGAAAGAAAAAATCACCATTTGTTAACACCAGAGTAAAAATTGTTGCATGTGATACACAGGTGGATCCTGCATGCAACAATTATTACTGTGGTGTTTAACACAGGGTGATTTTTTTATTTATCCCATTCCTTTTACATTTATTAATTAGAGAATAAAAGTTTGAGAAAAAATAGGATATTTGCATACTCTGCATTCTCAAAACATCTCTTTCAAGATATTCATTAATTACAAAGGGAAGACAGTTATTTTACAGAGGAGAAACCCAGCAGACACCATCTTAACAAAGTGATCAGAGTTAACATTGCCAACGGTAAGACATATCAATATTATGTGCCTCCAGATAGGATGCACAGAGGAAGGATACAATGTCACTTCTGTAATCTTACCAAAAATCTGTAACCTCAGGCTAGTCGTGAGAACACATCAGAAACAATAAATGGAGAGACGTACAGAATTACTAGCCAGTACTCTTCCCAAATGTCAAGGTCATGAAGGACAGCGAAAGACTGGGGAACTGTTACAGATTGAGGTAGACAAAGGAGACACAACAACTAAATGCAACATGGGACCCTGGAATGCATACTGAAACAGAGAAAAGAACATTAGTGGAAAAAGTGCGATTCAAATAAGGTCTGTAGTTTAGTTAAAAGTTACGTGCCATGTGGATTCCTGGCCTTGATAATTGTTCTCTGGTTATGTAAGATGCTAACCTTTGTGGTATCTGGGTAAGGGTATACAGGAAATCTGTACTGTTTTTGCAACTTTTCTGTAAGTCTAAAACTATTTCAAAATAAAAATGTGCAATGCAAATTGATTACAAAGTACATTTTCAATTATTTTGAAAATATGAAAGTCTATGAAGGTAAAAAGCATTGAAGCACTGCTGGAAATTCATAAAAAAAACTGTTGACAAACTAGGTAAAACAGTTATTCTTTGAAGAAGAAAAATCAACAAGGGTGGTAACAGGATGGGGGTTTCAAAAAACAATGATTTACAGGTGGGGCAACAGAGTGAAACCTTGCCTCTACAAAAAATAAAAAAATTAGTCAGGTGAGGTGGTGTGTGCCTGTAGTCCCAGCTACTCAGGATGCTGAGGTGGAAGGATTGCCTGAGCTCAGGAGGTTGAGGTTGCTGTGAGCCATGATCCTCATGATCATGCTACTGCACTCAACCTGGGTGACAGAGTGACAGCCCTACTCAAAACAAACAAACCAATGATTTAAATGTCAAAGAATTATAAAAGATTCTTGGAAAAATGTATGATGCTGTCTAATATATCTGCCAAAAAATTTCTGTTATAAAATCATACACAAAATGAAGGCCATTGTATCAAGCTATCATGTGATTTTAATTTAAAAATTATGCTGAGGCTGGGCTCGGTGGTTCAGCCTATAATCCTAGCACTTTGGGAGGCCAAGGGTAGTGGATTACCTGAGCCCGTGGGTTCGAGACCAGCCTGGGCAACTTGGCAAGACCTCGTCTCTACAATTGAAAAAAAAAAAAAATTAGCCGGGAATGGTAGCGTGCACCTATAGTTCCGGCTACTTGGAAGGCTGAGGAGGAAGGATTGCCGGAGCCCAGCAGGTCGATGCTGGGATGGCCGTGAACGTGCCACTGCACTCCAGCCTGGGCGACAGAGTGAGACTCCAACTCAAAAAAAAAAGAATTATGCTGAAAGATCCACATGAGATTTATTTTTGTTCACTCTAAGAATAAGCACATAGTTGCAATTATAACCCATGTTCTATTGGATGAGATAAAATTGTATTTTTATAATTTATAGCTTTATTTTTCATTTAAATAAAAGCCTCACTTGAAATTTTAATCCATTTTAAATGGCTTGACTTTAATTGCTCTATTCCAGCCTCAGTTATGGGAGAGCCATGACTCAAACCCAAGCAATCTGACCCTTCAGTCCAAGCTCTTAATCACTTGCCCTGTGTTTCTGTCCTAAAGAGGGGGGCTCCCCTTTGGTTTTATTATCTGATCAAACTTCTTCCAAGTCACTCTGAAAAAGTTCTGTGCTCTTTGTGAGGCCAAGACATGCTGGAATCTTTTTTTTTTTTTCTATCACACTCTATGAATGTACTGAGGATGGACAGCTCTATACATAAATGGAAGACAAGGAAGACAAAAACGAATGTGCCCATGACTTCTTCAGTCGTGTTTGTGCTGCATCTGTACCATAGTCCCTGTTTGTCTGGCTCTCCAAGTTCCATCGAGCCTACAGATATCTCTCAGTTTTAAATAAACCGACTGACTCCTAGCTCAGAAACCAAGTCTACAGTCAATGAAATTATTTAAAAATTCTTCATGTGTCCAAAGGGATGATCTGTGATATTTAAAAGCGAGACTTTAAAAGGCTAGGAAGACTGAAGAAAGAAATTATCCATCGTCGGAAAGAAGTTTCTTATGTCGGAAACTATCAGTAGCAAATGATATGGCAAGAGACTAATAAATCACTGTAGGAGTGGGAGGTGCAGAACGCTGGAAGAAACTCAGAGAAGCCAGGAGAGAGAACATTCTCAAATGCGTTCCTGATAGTCAGGGATAAGCATTGCTTTAGAGAGTGATACACACATACGCACAATTGAAACTTAGATGATATCAGTGGGGTGGTTATTAAAATGCAACACGATAAGTTATCAGTCCAGTCCTGGCCCTGATCACACTTGAGGTTGGGAGGTTGCTTTTGAGAGAGAATGAAACAGGACATGGCTATATTCTTCATACGCACATCCAGGCACACGGAAGCTGGATGGTATAAGAGTTCATTCAGATTCATCTTTATCCCAAAATGACCCTCCAAACAATTGAACATTGGCCAATATTCTAGTAACCTCTGTGTACCAACAGTCTGAGGATGGCATATGGGGCCCAGCCCATGTCAGGAATCTGGACAGTAGGGAGTGACTCTTTGTAACAGCTTATTATAAAGTAAAACTTTGTGGTCCCATCTGCTTTTGTTTGTTTGTTCCTCTGAAAGTGCAAGAAAAGTTGAGCTCTACCCTGCTGACTCTAGGTGGGTTAAAATCCAGGTAGGACCCCTCTCCTTCCAACCACATTGCTACTGTCCCTATTATCAAGGAAAACAAGGGATATACAGGGTGGGATGACCTTTTCCTGGTCTGGTCCCCATAGTTCTTATAGCTCTTTGTTAATTCTTCATAGCTCTTTTAGAGATTTCCTTTTTCTCAGTGCCCCGGCTGTTTCCTCAGATTCCATCCTGTAGTAAATACTACGATGTACCACTTGCTACGCTTCCTTTTCAGGGATAGCACTCTGTTGTTAGCCCAAGCTGCCTCGCACAAAGGTACACCCCCTTCCTGAGGCAGAATAAAGACCCAAACCCCCAGCCCCAAATCGGGAAACTCTGAAGAGCTATTCCAGCTTCCGAGTTCCCCATAAGGTTGGCTGCAGCCTGTGTTGAGACTGCATCACAGGCCATTCCCCTCCCTCTGCTCACTTCTGCTTCCTTCCCATCCTTCCACGGGTGTTGATAACTTCCTGCATGCAGATCTCCATCTCAGAGTCTGCCGCTTAGCTCAGGACGCACTCTGGTCTCCATTTTACCACTTCCACTGCCTGCCGTGAGGGCTCTTTTTCCTGGCCATTCTTGGTGTTTCCTCTCTACCTTGACTTCCTAGCCTCACTGACATTGGGCCCTGGGTCACTTTGATCTCCAGTTCCCAGTGGAAAGTTCCCCACCCCTACATGCTTGATTGGCCATTTCATTCTGCCAAAGGGAAGAAGATCCAGCCTGCTATCAGCATACGTGTTCATCCCACCTCTGCCTGCAACTTCCCAGGGCCTGGCAGAGTTGGGATGACAGCTGGGAAGGAACATGGCCAGTGTGAACCTCTAGCTTCTAGTAGCTTAATGCATCCCAGAACTCAAGGCTTACTAGGAAGTGGGAAATCCTGACTTTAGTCATTCCTGGGGTTCCTCACAGTCTCAGGCAGCTGCCCTACCTGGGCAGCTGTGTTAGGTCAGTACAACAAACCAAGAGGCATAAGTCCTCTGGACTTGCCTGTACATGAAGAAAGCACAGTTTCTAGTACCTAGAGAGGGGTCAGGGTAGAAATGAGGGACAACTGTGCTGCCTTTGTGAGAATCAACTCTCATGGGACTAGAACAGAGCCAACAGGGGCCAGAGGGAGGTATGATCCAGAAAGTCCTCTCAGGGTGTGAAAACTCAGGGAGGAGAGATGACAGCATGGGTGGGGTGAAGGAGACGGCTGCTGAGGTCAAAAGGCAGGAGGAGATGGACTCCTCTGAGCAGAGATGGGGAGGGGGAGCTGGGAGGTGGCAAGAGAGAAGGTGAAGGTAGCCATGAACTGGGAGGTGGGGAAGAAAGTCCTGTAGGTAGATGACCCAGGGGGACCGGATAGAAGGTGGGAGTAAGATAAAGTGTGGACTAGTCAGGTGGTTCAGTAAACCAAAGCGACAAACCCAGGGCACAAAACAGAGTTCCTTTTTTTCCCTAGAGCCTCTGAGGAATTCTGCTAGGTGTGGGCAACTCCACAGAGACACCCTAAACACAAAGAGCTCCACAGACCTTCCAAATGCCAAACAAGGTGCTGTTGTGAGCAGCTCAGCCAGTGCCAGCTCCCCATGGTTTCCGATTGTAGGAGGCGTCAATAGTCTCCAACACAAGGTGTCCACCTGACACTCTCGTCTCTCCCTGCTGGAAACAGGGAGCAGCTCACACTCCTCTCTGGGCTGAGAGGGCCCCTGTGTGTTTTTTTCCTGTGAGATACACAAAGATGAGGGCAGCTCCTCTGCCAGCCCCAGGCCTGTGAACAATTGGTTATCCCATGGGAATCTTTGTACTGAGACCAAGGTAGAAATGCTCTCCAGACTTTCTTTGGCTTCTCAAGAAATAACCTTTGGTTTCTTGCTTCTAAATGCTGGGAATGCTGCCTAGAGAGAGAAATGTTGGAAGCAGCCGAGGTCAACGACCTGGTCGTTCAATGACAGTTGTCAAAGGACAACTGCTGGAGCTACAGGGGAATGGGCTGCAAGGCCCAGGGGCAGGAGCTGAGGCCACATCTCACTCTGTCCCTGTCAGAAGGCAGGGGTGCCTGGCTTTCACAAATGCCTGGGCTTTGTTGTGGGAGTAAGGTGTGTTTTTATGGTGAGGTGCCTTATGTTCAAATGACATCAATTTTCATGGGATCTTCCCACAGTGGCTCATATGTGCACCGAGGCTTATGCTTTTTTCTATTAATTAAAAATCAAAGCTCCCTGAAGGAGATCTACTGACCCAGAAATTAAGACAAGCACAGTGGAAAATTAAAGAGGAAAAAAAAGTATAACTTCTCCTTCCACTAGTCTTTTTTTTTGTTGAGACAGTTTCATTCTGTCGCCCAGGTTACAGTGCAGTGGTGCAATCATAGTTAGCTCACTACAGTCTTGAACTCCCAGACTCAAGCAATTCTCCTGTCTCAGCCTCCTGAGTAGTTGGGATTATAGGCACACACCACTGCACCTGACTAATTTTTTTTTTTTGAGTTGGAGTCTCAATCTGTCATCCAGGCTGGAGTGCAGCGGCATGCTCATGGCCACCGCAGCCTGGATCTGCTGGGTTCAGGTGATCCTTCCACCTCGGCCTTCTGAGTAGCTGGAACTACAGGCATGTGCCACTATGCTCGACTAATTTTTTTTTTTTTTTTTAGTTGGAGTTTCACTCCATCTCCCAGGCTGGAGTGCAGCAGCATGCTCACAGCCACCCCAGTGTCGACCAGCTGGGCTCCGGCGATCCTTCCACCTCAGCCTTCCAAGGATTCGGAACTACAGGTGCGTGCTACCATGCCTGGCTCATTTTTTGATTTATTGTAGAGACGAGATCTTGCCAAGTTGCCCGGGCTGGTCTCAAACCCACGGGCTCAGATAATTCACTTGCCTCGGCCTCCCAAAGTGCTGGGATGACAGGCTGAGTCACTGAGCCCGGCCTTTTTTTTTTTTTTTTTCTGATTTATTGTAGAGATGAGGTCTTGCAGAGTTGTTGATTTATTGTAGAGATGAGGTCTTGCTGAGCTGCCCAGGCTGGTCTTGAACCCGTGGGCTCAGGCAATCCTCTCACCTAAACTTCCCAAAGTGCTGGGATTATTGGCGTGAGCCACTGTGCCTGGCCACTTGACTAATTTTTAAATTTTTTTATAGAGATGAGGTCTCACCATGTTGCCCAAGGTGGTCTAGAACTCCTGGCCTCAACCTTTTGAAGCACTGAGATTGTAGGTGTGAGCCACCATGCCCAGCTAGCCACTTGTCCATTTTCTAACAGTCCCTCAAAATGCTTTCCATGCCTATGGAATCCACAGAGGAGTTCCACTAGAAATTTAAGAAAAGCAAAAAGAGGAAAATAGTAACCTGTGCTGGATAGCATAAATTAATAATTGTATGCTATGAGTAATTGCTAAGAATTGCTGCAGTTTGAAGATACATATGATAATGCTTGATAATAATTTTACTATTAAATTTTTTTTTCAGAGACAGTCTTACTTTGTGACCCAGGCTGCCTTGAATTCCTGGTCTCAAGCCATCCTCCCACCTCAGCCTCTAAAGTAGCTAGGACTACAGATACGCACATCACAATGATGCTAGGCTTAAAACAATTTTTAAAAATAGTTATCTATGGCTGGGCACAGTGGCTCATGCCCATAATCCCAAGTGTTTAGAGAGGCTGGGGCCAGCAGACCGCTTGAGGCCAGAACAGGCAGATAGCTTGAGGCTGGGAGTTTGAGACCAGCCTGGACAACAGAGAGAGATCCTGTCTCTATAAAAATAAAAAATTAGCTGGGTATGGTGGCGTGTGCCTATAGTCCCAGCTACTCAGGAGGCTGAGGCAGGAAGATTGCTTGAGCCCAGGAGCTGGAGTCTACAGTGAGCTATGATCATACCACTGCACTCCAGCTTGGGCGACAAAGTGAGACTCCATTCCTAAAAGTAATAAGAATAATAAAATAAAATGAAGAGTTATCTATTCTACATAAAAGGTGTGTGTGGAGGGGTATCATCTTGAAGCTAGAGAAAGGCTGTCAAAGCTGTCTAAAGCAACTTAGAATTTGGCCTGTGTTTGCATTGTTCTCCCAGAGTAACTTTCAGCTGATGCAGGGTGAAACTGGGTTAATAGTACAGGCATATCTTCTTATGACCACTTGGCTGGCAGTAGTCTAGGACTAGATAGCAATATAGAGCAGCAAGCTAAAAAGAGAAGTTTGATTTTTATGTGATTAGGAAGGAGAATTCTCCCTGCTGCTGTGAGCTCTTTCCCTTAATAAGACATCCCCTGCTGAGTTCAGTTGGTAGGACCAGGCGCCGTGGACACCCCCACAGCCTCCAGGGTGGGCTCTCCCATAAGATAGAGGGGAGGCCTGACTTCCAGGCCCAGCCAAAAAAACACACACAGGCAGTCGCTGTAAATCAAGGCACTTCCTGGAGGTCTTGCTCTCTCATTTCACATTTATAGTAAGACCCTTGGGACTGACTACACAAAGCCAAATTTCCGAATGAATGAAAACTTACTCAACGGATGTCTATTTCCCACGTGGCTGACAGTACTTGGGCAGTGATTGAACCAGTCAAAATTACTCTTTTTTTTTTTTTTTTTTTGAGTTGGAGTGTCACTCTATTGCCCAGGCTGGAGTGCAGTGGCATGCTCACAGCCACCGCAGCCTTGACCTGCTGGACTCTGGCTATCCTTCCACCTCAGCCTTCCAAGTAGCTGGAACTACAGGCATGAGCCACCACACCTGGTTAATTTTTTGATTAATTGTAGAGGTGAGGTCTCACCAAGTTGCCCAGGCTGGTCTCGAACCTGTGAGCTCAGCCTCCCAAAGTGCTGGGATTATAGGCGTGAGCCACCGCGCCCAGCTCAAAATTACTCTTATTTGATTAAAAAGGAAACAATACTCCCTCCCACCCAGTGTCCAAGCAAGGAGACCTCTTGAGCTGGCAAAAGGTCTCCAAACACAGTGGTTCATGCTTGTAATCCCAGCACTTTGGGAGGCGGAGGCGAGAGCAGGTTCGAGACCAGCCTGGGCAACATGGCGAGATCTCATCTCTACAATGAATAAAAAAAGTAGCCAGACGTAGTAGTGTGCGCCTGTAGTTCCAGCTACTGGGAAGGCTGAGGTGAAAGGATCACCTGAGTCTAGCAGGTCGAGGCTGTGGTGGCGGGGAGCGTGCCATTGCATTCCAGCCTGGGCGAGAGTGAGATTCCCACTCAAAAAAAAAAAAAAAGGAAGTCAACCGATAGAGCGTTAACAGCTGAGGACTGCTATGGTGAGAGGCCCAGTGGCTGGGTCAGCTCTTTCTCTTTTGCCCTGATAGTATGTCAAGGTCTTTATTCAGTCACCTGCTGGGTGCCTTGTATGTGACCAGCCACTGCCCTAGGAACTAGGGGGCGTATAGCAAGAGGACCTAAGTCCCGACTTTGCAAGAATGCAAGGAATTGTCTCACAGTCACAAGCAGGACTCTGCCATACCAAAGGTAGCTCAATTGGCTATTGCAGTAGCCACAGACCGAGTATAGAGCCTGAGGTTGGAATTCTCCATTAATAAAATCTGTGCTCACCGCTATAGACCACTGTAGAACTACTGAGAGCCGGTGTCCTGGGTCTGTCCTCAGCTTCCCCTGAATGTGTGGCCATGAGTAAAATTCCTTCACCTCTATAGGTTCATAGGTTCTTCATCTATAAAAAGAAAGTAAAAAGAATCCTGGGTCCCCTGTTGTGATAGTGAGCAGAAATGTTTCTTGAAAACTGTAAATGCTGTACGACTAGACAGTTTTACACAGATCTATAGATTCATCACTTGAATGGAGACTGCCATTTAACACGTGCCTGGTCCCCGGACAAGCACTTTTCATAACATTTTCCACAAAGACAAATACCAAGGGTAGCTTAGGAAGCCTCATGACTAGAGTTTTAAGTATGTCTCTTCTTGCCCCTCTATGGGGTGCATGCTTGCTTTCAGATAGCAAGCATGACGAGTGTAGACACTCATGGTCTATTTTCATCTGACTCAGCAGACAGCTGAACTTACAGAATGAATAAGGGTAGCTTACATCTTTCTCATTAGCCACAAATATGTCTGCCCCAGAAAAACGACATAAAATTACATGTTTTCAGCTCTTCCATTGTTTTATTTTGTTTAATTTTAGTGCTTATATTTAGGTGCAACTTAACACTGACACAGTGTGTGACCTATTTTCCATCTCTGGGGGTTGAAGGTGCAGCTCAAAAGAAAGGTGTCTGCATTTTCTAACAACATGATCTGATATGAGATCTCACACAAGTACAACTTTAAATACTGAAAATGATTTCTTCTTAAAAATCAAGTCATAGCTTATACATCCAAATGAATCTTTTCCTTCCAGAAATATCTGAAGGAAAAAAAATTCTTAAGTTGTTTTTAAAATGTTCTGAAGAAGACTCATCCAAGAAGACTATTTTAAAGTTTGTCAAGTGAAAAGTACAAACGCAAGTGTGTCTGTTAAAATCAGTTGTCTTATATTTATCCCTCTACACCATGGACATCCCTACCTATTCTTAATACAGTGAGGTTAATACAGCAGGTCCTCGAATAATGTCAGTTTGTTCAACACCGTTTCCTCAAATAATGTCATTTTGTTCAACGTTGTTTCATTATAATGCTGATGAAAAAAAAAAAAATCAATTCCTGGCCTGGCCCAATGTCTGCGTGGAATTTGCACGGTCTCCCCATGTCTACATGAGTTTTCTCTGGGTCCTCTGGTTTCCTCCCATATCTCAAGGATGTGCATATTATGTGAATTGGTGTGTCTACATGGTCCCAGTGTGAGTGTGGGTGTCTGTGAGTTGCCCTGTCCTGGCCAGGGCTGGTTCCCACCTGACACGCTGAGCTACTAGGTCAGGCTCTGGCAACCCACCACTCTGAACTGTAATAAAGAGGTGAATAAACATCTTCCTTGTTTTTATTAATCTTTCAAAAATATATTACAGTTTACATTTATTTCAATGTTTAATATCAGAATTACTTTGTTCTTAATTTAGAAGTTTGGTGGTTTTTTTGTTTTTTGTTTTTTTTTACCAGAAATATGCAAACGTAACTCTTGTTTATATCAATTAGCCGAGAGTAAAATTGGTTTCATTATATTGTTTTGCTTAATACCACAGTTTCCAAGAACCTATCAATGACATTAAGTGCAGACTTACTGTATTCAAAATATTCAACAATTGGTACAGGTAGTATGCCCACCAATCAGAACTATCCCAGCTCAAATATAGTGCCAGGGCAGGCTGGCTGAATATTGGGCAGTAAAACAGACAAAAGAATTCACATGTCTTGAGTGTTTTGGAATATTAAAAGCTTGGTACTACATATGAAGGATAAGTTCTTCCTCTAAGAACTCTTAATCTTTGACAACATGATAAGGCCAAATGAACTGTGGCAGGGACAAGACCACTCAGGGAACATATAGTTCCTATTAAGAGTTCTTGTTTTCTACCCGAGGAAAAGCAATCAGAGGACTCAGAATAATATCAGATATTAAAGATTTATTTAAGTCTCCCCCCATAATAATATTTTGCAATGACAGCTGATAGCCCTGGTTTTCATACTATCAATACAAATTTAACTGTTCAACCATGGCCAGGTCTACCTAACATAAGTAATACCATTGCTGAGTGCAATTGCTCATGCCTATAATCCCAGCACTTTGGGAAGCTAAGGCAGGAGTTTCGTTTGAGCCCTGGAGTTCGAGATCAGCCCGGGAAAATAACAAAACAACACCACTAAACAATTCAGCCAAAATCTAGGGTTTTGCTACTATTTTTGTAATTACTTTTCCTTAAACTCATTTAATGTATCTAGCTGTTTGTGCTGCTCTATCACTGTTCCTCTTAATTAACCAGTCAGCTCTCCACCTGCTATTTTGAAAGAGACGTCCTTCGAACTATTCCTGACATTGAGCCCAGGTTCTCCTTTGCCATGTGCCACTCCACAGTGCCCAGTTTCACCCTCTCTTGCCCGGCCGAAATAACAGACTCATCTATTTGGTGTTTTACATTCCAGACACTTCTAAGTTTTAAATATCTATTTTCATTCACATCATAGTTCTTTCTTTCTTTTCTTTTTCTTTTTCTTTTTTTGAGTTGGAGTCTCACTCTGTTACCCAGGCTGGAGTGCAGAGGCATGCTCCCGGCCATCACAGCCTTGACCTGTTAGGCTCCGGCGATCCTTCAGCCTCAGCCTTCCAAGCAGCTGGAACTACAGGCACGCGCTACCATGCCCGGCTAATTTTTTTGACTTATTGCAGAGATGAGTTTTCGCCAAGTTGCCTGGGTGGGTCTCGAACATATTCCAACTTCTAAGGCAAAGTCTGGCAGTTTCTGCTCGGGTCTTGCAGGATCATGTCTCTGGGAAGCCTGCACCTCCACGCGAGAAGTCGGCCATAATGGAGAGGCCACAGGCAGGTGGCCCAGCTGACAGTTTAAGCTGGGCATGACTGGCCAGCCATCCCCATGAAGGCCTCAACCATCTTGACCCTCCAAAGCAAGAAAGTACCCATCGGTCTCAAGACCAGGCAGTAAAAAGAGTCATTGTATGTAGAGGATATGTAGAGGATCTCAAAACAATAATTAAAATAGAAAAAGCTGGTCTGCTTTTTATTATCACCATGAGCTGGCAATTCTAAGCAATGTCAGTGACAAACTCTCACTACCTGAAAAAGATAAGATCTTTTGTGGACCTGATTTCTAAGCAATTGCTGTGACTGCTGTTTAGTTTAAATTATATGCATGTACGCTTCAAACTAGCACACTTTGGTGACTTGTCCTTTAATAAACATATTCTGCGTGGAAGTTAATTTGGGGAACTCCCAGTTATACCGTCAACCCCCAACACATCCAGCCTCAGCAACGCATGCTTGTTTCGAGCTCTCTGTGTGGATTGTGGGCGGTTGTGGGCAGTTCATTCCCCAACCCCTTTACAACACATCTTCCGGCACTTCCATGGTCGATTCAAAGAAACAACCTTAGCACAGTCGCAAAGACAAAGAAACAGAACTTGAGTTCTTCTGATTCCGTCTTCCTACCTCAGCTCTTAGAGTTTTCACTTGTATTTAAAATCTAAAATGGTGAAACAAAGTGCAATTTGCAAGGTGCGACACTGATCTTTGCACTTTGGCAAGTGCAGATTTGGGTTTGGGGGCCACCACAAGAGGCCCCTGTAGTCCTAAAGCCTGGGACAGATATAGTTCTTGAGAGGAAAAGATGCCTCGTGGGCAAAGCAGTGAAGGATACACCCTGCAGTGTGACCTAGAGCAAAATGAAGTGGTCCCAAGAACAGAGTTAAAAGAGGACATATAACAAAAGGCTAGTAAAGAGAAGATCAAAAAGCAGGAATAAACCAGGGGGTGAGGGACAGAGATGATTCAAATAGCACAAGGACCTAAACACAGTCTACTCTGGCATAGAAAAGAGGAACCAAAAATAAGTTCCAAAATAGTGTGACTTGCTGGATCCTTTAAAGGTGCGTCTCGGCCATCCACCATGTGCCAAGCCATGTGCGAAGGACTGGGAATATACTGGGATCTTTATGGGGCTCAAAGTTTCTCTGGGATACACAGCAGCCAACTGGCAAATGCAGGACAAGAGCTTTGTCTCTGAAAGTACCTGAGGCAGGAGACACAGGATCCTTCCACAGTGCCTACAGGGATTCTCTCAAATGTTTATTCTTGACTTGATCCATGGCCCATATCCGTCAATCCGTCCATCAACCAAAGAATGATAGAAAAAGAGAAATGTTAAAAAGCATTATATTTACTTTCACTGATGTAACCACTATTGATGACCATTACTAGATACCCAAATGCTTACCTACATGGAAAGTGGCTTGCAAACCGCTTTTATCAGTTTCATGGTCCAAAGGATGTGCTCAGACTTGCTTTTTATAGTCGGGCGTGGTGGTGTATGCCTGCAGTTCCAGCTACTCGGAAGGCTGAGGTAGAAGGATCGCCTGTGCCCAGTAGGTCAAGGCTGCGGTGGCCGTGAGCATGCCACTGCACTCCAGTCTGGGCAACAGAGTGAGAATCCAAATCAAAAAATAAAATAAATAAATAAATAGACTTGCTTTTTATCCCAAAATGTGATAGGGTTGCTTAAAAGATATGCTATCATTTTGTAATCCTAAGCGATGTTAATCAGAGGTTCTCTGATCACCTGATTTTATTTGGAATGATTTAATAAAACCACCTCCAAGAAATCAAAGAAGATCTAGATAAATGGAAAGACAGAGTGTGTCCATGGAATGGAGGACTCAACATAGTAAAGATGTCTGTTCTCCCCAGACTGATCTATAGGTCTAGTGCAAATCCTATCAAAATCCCAGCAAGGTTTTTTTTGTACACATATACAATATTATTCTGAAATTTATATGGAAAGGCACAGTACCTGGACCAGCTACAACCATCTTGAAAAAGAAAAAAAAGGAAAGACTTACTCTACCTAATATTAAGAGTAGCTACATAGCCATGGTCATCAAAACAATGTGGCATTGGCAGAGGACAGACACGTAGATCAATGGAACAGAATACAAAGACCAGAAACGACCAACACAAACATCCTCAGTTGATTTTTGACAAAGGTGCAGAATGCTAGAGCCATTGGACATCCACATAGGCAAGAAAGTGAAATGTGACCTAATCTCATACTTTACACAAAAATTAATTCAAAATGAATCAAACACTCACATGTAAAACCTAAAACTCTAAAAATCTAGAAAAAATAGGAGATAAGCGTTGTGATCTAGGGCTAGACAATGAGATTTCAACTTGATACCAGAAGTACAACCCATAAAAGGAAAAACTGATAAGTCGGCTGCATCCAAACTAAAAGCTTTTGCTCTGCAAAAGACCGTGAAAAGAGAATGAAAAGACAAGCTACAGAATGGGAGAACTTATTCACAAACCACATACCTGAAAAATGTGAAGGCCAAAAGGTAGGGATAAACCAGGGGGTGAGGGATGGAGATGGTTCAAAAGACAAGCTACAGAATGGAAGAAAGTATTCACAAACCACAAACCTGAAAAAAGACTAGTATCTAGAATACATAAAGAACTTTTAAAATTCAATGATTAAAAAAAAATTCAATTGAAAATAGGTAAAAGACATTTCACCAGAGAGGACATATAGATGGCTTATAAGCATATGGAGAGATGTTCAACATTATTAGCCATCAGGGAAATGCAAATTAAAACCACAACACAGTGCTACCACATGCCTGTAGAAATGACTAAAATGTGAAACAGTAGCAACACTAGATGCTATCAAGGATGCATAGAAATTGGGTCACTCTTACATTGCTGGCGGGCATATAAAATAGTACAGCCACTCTGGAAGACAATTTGGCATTTCTTATAAACTAGACTTGCAATTCCCTACAAACCATCATTGGACTCGACATTTATCCCAGAGAAATGACGATTTATGTTCACCAAAAATTTGTACATGCATATTTAGAAAAGCTTTGGCCATCGTAACCAAAGACTGAAAACCATCCACAGGTCTTTCAATGGATGAATGTTTAAACAAACCACGGTGCATCTGTAATGGAATACTACTCATCAATGAAAAGGAATGAACTATTGATACACGTAACAATAGATGGATCTCTTAAGCATTAGACTGAGTTAAAAAAAGCTAATCCCGAAAGATTGCAGAGTGTGATTCAACTTATATAACATACTTGAAATGACAACATTGTAAAAATGGAGAACAGATTTGTGGCTGCCAAAGGTTAGTAATGGGGAAGGTGAACAGGCATGGTGGCTCTCGTCTGTAATCTCAACACTTTAGGAGGCCAAGGCAGGAGGATCACTTAAGGCCAGGAGTTCGAAACCAGCTTAGGTAACATAGCAAGACCTCATCTGCACAAAAAAAAAGCAAAAAATGAGCTGGACATGGTAACACATGCCTATAGGTTCAGCTACTCAGGAGGCTGAGACAGAAAGACCACTTGAGCCCAGGAGGTCAAAGTCGCAGAGAGCCATGACTGTGCCACCACACTCCAGTCAAGGCGACAGAGTGAGACCTTGAGTTGAAAAAAAGAAAGGAAGAAAGAGAGAGAGGGAGGGAAGGAGGGAGGGAGGGAGGAGAGTGCCATAGAGGACAGCACAAGGGATCCTTGGGGTGATAGAACTATTTTTTGCCTTTACTCAGATGTGGATACACAAACCTACACGTGGGATAATAAATTGCATGGAACTAGATAAGCAAATGGGCACGTACAAGAAGAAGTGAGTAAGGCTGGATGGGTTGTGACATTACACTACAGTGTTGCAAGATGTCACCACTGTGGAAAACAGGGCAAAGGATACAAAGACTGTCTCTGAATTACATCTACAATGATCTCAAAATAAGAAGCTTCCTTTTTCAAAAAAAATCACCTCTAGATTTTCGTCATCAAAATAATGTAACTTATGGATACCATCCCTTAAGCATTCGAGCACACCTGAAGTTGGGACAAGGAGCCCAGGCCTCGTCAACATCACCGCCATTGCTGTGTCACTCTGCATTGTAGCACATGTTACAGTCAAAGCACCAGCAGCCTCCTGGGTGGGGTTGCCTGCTGCTGACCAGGGAGCCTGGGCTCAAGATGGAAGGCGGCAGCTTCTCCTAAGAGAAACCTGTGTTCACTGCCTCACCATGGTCCACAAGCAAGTCAGAGATCACAAGCAGAACAGGCTGTTGTCTGAGAATGAATGAGCAACACCGAAGACAGCACCCAGGTGATGTGTCCAGCACCGTGAAAAGTCACTGCAAAGGCGGCAACCCAAATGTGAGAGGGCTTCCTGTAAGGCTCTTTACCTATTCCAAGGAAGTCCCCCAGAGGTCCCGCAGGGAAAGACACTGGTTTATTAGAACTTACAGGAGGCACTGAGGGCGGCGGGTCGGTGAAGAAAGGATCCGCCCCACGTGATGTGCAGCAAACAGTTTACGGTCAAGCAGTTCACTGTTGTACTAGCCCCATGGTGGTTCCAATCACAGCGAGTGAAGGTGGCAATCCACATTGTCCTCAACTCTGCTCACTCACCCACGCAACCCCGACTTGTTACTGGGAATATGCAAATCCCTTGGAGACCTGCCTCGGCCAGGCTGCTCCCAGAGGGAGGGCCAGAAAGAAGCCAGATGGGGAGAAAGAGTCAATGTCCGGCTAGTTGCCCTGCAGCCACCACGGGCTTGGCTGACCCAGGCAAGGAAGTCAAGCTGCCACTGCTTCCCGAGTTGCCAATGTGGACAGAAAGGATGAAGGGAGTCCCAATCTCAGGAAACATTTAAATCCCCACCTAGGACAACAGCAATAAGACCGTGACTTTACACAGACTGAGGAGTGCACAGAAGACAGGGGACCCGAAAATACCCAGAATTTATATAGAGAAAATGGTGTATTTATTCTCACATGTTTAAACTTTAGTCACCCTCAAAGTACTCTTCGTTGATGCAGTACACCTGTGGGGATGCTTTTTCCACGGCTCAAATCGGTTTTTGAACTCATCCGTTTGGATGCCTTCTAGCGCTTCTGCTGTTTTTTTGTTTCATCTCTTCCACCTTGGCAAAATGTTTCCCTCGGAGGACTTTCTTCATCCGGAGAAACAAACAACCAAAAAGTCACTGGGGGCGAGATGGAGTGAATAGGGAGGATGAGGCACAGGAGTCATGCCGTTTGGGGTCAAAAACTGCTGAACACTCAGCGGGCTGTGGGCAGGTGTGTTCCTAAATCAGCCATCATGAAATGGGCAAACGCATTGAGAGACTCTTCAAAAAAAAAAATTCACTGAAGCCGAACGCAGCCTCTCCCAACAACGCTGGCTGGTACATGGTTGCTGATGGGTTCCTAGAACACTCACCCGGGGGGGGCCTTCAAGGGGCTGGCCCTCCAAAAATAATATTGTTCTGGGGTCTCTCCCCTCATATAGTATGATCCCAGCTTAAGAGACTGGATGTTGCATTAATGTTGAAGTCCCTGGGTTCCCTTCCCTGAGGCCCACTGTGTCCCAATTCCAGGGATCATCCTTCCCACAGAAAACAGCGGGAAGCTGTCCTGGACCCTGTGTGTCTCCGGCAGTCCTACCCCCCTCACCCCCCTCCATCCTGAACTGTGTTTATCATGACCTTGCTTTCTTGATATTTCACCACGTATCTTTTTCACTCCGAAAATACGGCGTTTAATTTTTGCCTTTTTAAAATATTTTCTAAATAGATTCATACTGTTCTTAGTTTTCCACAACCTTTTCACTCCACGTTCTGCTTGTGCGTTGCGTCCATGTTGATGTGAATCGCGGTGGTCCATTCTTTCTCCGCCGCGGTGAAGTATTCCACAGTAGGAATTCCCTCCAATGCGTTTGTCTGGTTTCCTTCCATTCCACATTTGGGGGGCTTCCAGACAGGGGCTTTCACAAACAATGGATATTTGTGTGTGTGTCTCCTGATCCACAAGAGAAGAGTTTCTCCTGTGTATGAAAGTAGGAGCGTATAGCCGGGCTCGGTGGCTCAGCCTGTAATCCCGCGCCTTTGGGAGGCTGAGGTGAGTGGATTGCCTGAGCCCGCGGGTTCGAGACCCGCCTGGGCAAGCAAGACCTCATCTCTACAATAAATCAAAAAATTAGCCGGG